>ML789323.1:273059-342071 GCA_009831015.1 Picea engelmannii
TGCATTATGGTGTCCATGCCGTTCCTGAACAACTATAGTAGGCTCGGGAGTCCGTATAGTCTTTCCTGGATATGAGTTTGAGCCTCATTTGCATGAGTCTTTGTCACTCTTTGTCTTACCCTCCGGACTCCCAAACACATAACAGGTCTCCTTTTAAGCCCTTTTCAGACCCTTTAAACATGAAAAGATTTCATATCTGAGGCTCTACTTCGATATGAAAATGTTGCTACACCATTCCAATTTGAACATAGTTTGCATTTGGGCCATAGAGAACAACAATAAAATAAAATAATATGGAATTTGTTTAAGTAAATATTAACAAATTATCTTCTGACTTGAACCTGCTTTTGTCAAAATCCAGGTATATTACACAGTTGTAAATGTTTTCCCCGATTTTCAATAGTTTCTCGATTTCCTTTCCATCTCTACACATTTTCCCAATGAAAATTGATGGCACTTTTATTAGATTTGAAAAGCTTTCCATTAAAAGGTGAAAAGGTCGAGGACATATTCCATTAAAACACATTGAACCAAGATTTACCGGAGATTGTATTATGATGTTGCAGCGTCCATTTTAAATACAATGACTAGCAAAGGAAGGTTTTCATCACCTTATGGTTGCAGCTCGAAAACATGTATGTGGAGATACCCTAAATATTTTCAGGCATGAGGACCAGAATTTTCAGTGGTCCATAGCTTATGACTACTACTCTTCCACTTCTGCCCAGATGAAATTTATCTCGAAATCTAAAATTGCAATGGCACATTGTATCCCCCATTTTTTTTTTTTACTTTAAGGACTTGGTCACGTGTTGCGCCAAGCACTATATTTTGAACAAGCGGATTGTCCAGATGGGAGACGATGTAGGAGCATCGCCTTCGAAGTCAAAATGCAAGCGTGGAGGCAAAGGAATGACATCTCAGCATGACAGAGTTCCCATCAGAAATTAACTCAGAATTAAATCAATTTGTTGAGATACTTTTGAAAGTAGCATTTTTAAATATTTTGTGTTTGTAAAGTCGTGAAGGACTGTAATGGGTTTTAGATATTGAGTGTTGAATCTTATATGGAAATAACTGTTAGTTATTGTAATAGGACAAAGTAGTTAACTGCTAAGAGTTTGATAGGATAGGTTGCAGACAGGACGACGAGAGCTCGTGGAGTCGATCCTTAAATAGTTTGTTGTTGTTGCATTGTAAAAGCAGTGTGAGATTGTGATATTAGGAGATGATGAGATAGAGATCATTAGAACAAAGTAGAGTAGAAGAAATATATGTAATTTTTTTCATGAATGAATAGAACAGACAGAATTGTCCCAAATCTTGGGCTGTGTTCATTTTGATGTATGATTGAATGAATGTGATATTTTGTATGTGTGATTTAGTTCATTTTTGTTCATGTATGATCGTTCGAGAAGTTGATCGTATGAGTCTGTGACGAAACTGGATAAGTTTCAATTGTTTCTCTTATGAAACTCATATGCATGGTGTGCATCTCGAAAGCAAGGAGTGCATCGATTGAGTCTTAGATTGACTTAGAGGAGTTCAGAGAGAACAAAGGAAACTTAGACCAGGTGCAAGGAGTGCACAATGTTAAGAAGTGACCAAGCATCGAAGAACCAAAAAAGAGGAATGCCAGGTGGGCGAGAATAATTTATTTTCAAGAAATCCTTCGATCTGAGTTTAATGAAATCCCAAGAACGCAAGGAGTGCATGGGAAATCAAGCTCAAAAGGGATAGCACTTTCATAAGTGTTGATGAGATCCAAGAGTCAGACTCATAGGAGGAGCAAAGGTTCGAAACCTTTGAAGACTGAGAAATCTTCCAATTCGGGAAGAAGGAAGGAACTTAGGAGAGACAGTGATCCATCGATCTAAGAAAATATCAAACCATTGATTCCTTTCGTTGGGAAGGAGACTTTCAGAAAATTGTATATCAGGAGTCTAGAGAACGGAGGAGGTTGTTTTCCAAAGTCGTGAAACGTGAACTTCATATTCACGAGAGAATATCTGGACCATTGGAGTCCACGTCTAGACAGAAGGAGAACACACAAGAGGATATCAAATCACAATCATTGGATCTAAGCGCCTAGGCCAACAGTCATTGGATCCGAAGGAAAGTGCACGAGAAAAGTTACAAAGTCATCCGAACCGTCTGTCGTCAAAGTTGACAAGTGGAAGCAGATACAGGAGTTCGAAAACTTAGACTTCAGAAGATTTGCAAGGGGAAGAGTGGGTTTATCCTAGCCGTTGGTGTTGGGAAGGACACGTGGTGAGAGATCAACATCTCGCTGACTCGCAAACTGAAAAATTCAAAGGATAGAGTTGTAAGAACTCACAAAATCTGAGTTCACGAAAGGATCACAGTCGTTGATCGAAGGAGAGTCATGGACCATAGATCTGGTCCTGAAAAATTCACAAGTTCAGATATCGGAAGAAGGGACACGAGCAGTCTTTCGATATCCTGAAACGTGAAGTCCCAAGTTCACGAGACGCGAAGTCCCGATTCGTGAAGGGGTAGATCTGGTATGTAGATTTAGAAAGGGCAGATCTGAATTGCCAGTTTAGAAGTATCGTCAATATCGAGAGACCGACAATCCCGTAGCATTGCGGGGACAAGAGTTGCCCGGACTTTAAAATGTTGAGGGCGGGCCACAATCTAGACCCTAGTTTTGGCAAGAGCACACATGGATGCTCGAAGAGAATTGCAGGCCGAAAAGTAGTTTGATCCAAAACCACTTTGGTCACGCCTGCAATCGCGTGGTCATGTGAGGTCATCACCTGAGGTCACATCAAGAGGGGGCTTATCAGAAAATGAGCTAACAACCAATACTCTGAGATTTCATAGGAAAGCGAAAGGGAATGTTGTGGGTACTATCAGACCTTCACCAGGGAGTTGAAGGACCTATGTTTAGATACAAAAGGAGACCATTAAGGTTTTAGAGATTCATTCGACTCAAGAATCAGAGATCCTTGACTGGGAGGTCGTGTAGTGCTACGGGAGAGTAGGGGGGGCTGCATCAAGTGGTATTAGAGATGATATTAAGTTTGTTTTCAAACAACAATAAAAGGTGAAAGGAGGTAAGTTGGCATCAATTGTGGTATCGAGAAATTGATTTATGTTTGTAGATGACGCAGTGAAATCATGCCACCCAGAATGCGTAGAGTGAATGCAAAAATGGAAGAATAAATGAGGTGACTTCGAATGATACTGGACGCCATGAAAACAACACATAGAAGAGAACTAGATGCTAGAGATATCAGTGAATATGAGAGTGAGGAGATAGAGGTCAAAGAAAATGTAGCAGAGGATGCTTCACAGGATCGCTTAATAAAAGTTGTTTCAAAGATAGGAGCCTGAGCAAGAATAGCCAATGTATGAAGGCAATTTGGAAGTTGAAGAATTGTTGGATTGGGTACACGCTATGGACAAGTACTTCAATTATGAAGATGTTGAAGAAGACAATATGGTGAAGCATGCAGTGAAAAGACTGAAAGGTCATGCAGTGCTATGGTGGGATGAACTGCAAGTCAATCGCAGGAGCAATGGTAAAAAGAAAATTAAAAGCTGGGATAGGATGGTAGCCAAGCCAAAATCCAAATTTGTCTCGAAGGACTATCAAATCAATCTGTTCAGAAGATTGCAAAACCTAAGACATAAGAGCTTATCAATGAAGGAATGCACTAAGGAATTTTACAGACTGAACATCAGGGTTGGACAGAAAGAGAATGAAGATGAGAAAATAGCCAGATATATCGATGGGCTGAGATATGAAATATAAGAAGAGATCAGCATGATGTCGGTTAGTAAATTCGAGGATGGTTATTAAGCAGCCTTGAAATTTAAAGAGAAATTGGCCAGGAAACAAAGCCAACGAAGCAAAGGAGGAAACTCAAGTAGAGGTAAGGGAACCACCAGAGAGAAGTTCCAGAAGTCAAATCATGAAGATGACAAACAGCATAGTCACCATGAGAAAGGTGGAAGTTCTAAAGAAGGATAGCATGGTGGAAGAAGATTTTTTCTAGAGGAAGAGGAAGAGGAAGAGCCAAAGGAGGCGTAGTTAGATCCTATAACTGTGGAAATCAATGGCACAAGTCTTGGGAATGTCTCGATAAAAAGAACGAAGGAGGAGGTGAAGCACACATTGTTGAAGCACATAAGCAAGTGGAAGAAAAAGAAACAGGAGGAAAGAACCTCATGATGAGGAAGATTCTTCTTAAACCAGAGAAGGATGTAGAGGAACTAGTTCAATGAACAAGTCTATTCAGAACTACTTGCAAGACGAAAAACAGATTTTGCAAGGTGATCATAGACAATGGGAGAACTGACAATCTAGTATCCACAGATATGGTGGAGAAGTTGGAGTTGAAGACAACTGCACATCAAAACCCATACAATGTATCATGGTTGCAGAAAGGAAATCAAGTAATGGTAAGTCAACTATGCCAAGTTGAATTTAAAATAGGAGGTTATAGGGATGAAATATTATGTGATGTAATTCTTATGGATGTCTATCATATTTTATTGGGGAGACCATGGCAGTTTGACAGAAAAGTTCTTCATGATGGAAGAAAGAATACTTATACTCTAGAAAAGAATGTTAGGAAACATATGTTGTTACCCATAGAAGACAAAGAGAAAAAGAGGGAAACTAGTTCAAGAATACTTCTCATGAGTGGGAAGGAACTCTTGAATGAAGTCAAGAAGGAGAAAATCACAGAACAACAAATTTTGGTCTTGCCAGATTTTGGAAAAACATTTCAGGTGAGATGTGATGCAAGTCGATTAGCTATTGGAGTAGTCTTGAGTCAGGATAATAGGCCAGTTGCTTATTTCAGTGAAAAGTTGAATGACACCAAGAAGAATTATTCCACATATGAAAAAGAATTTTATGCAGTGATTCAAGCTTTGAAGAAGTGGAGGCACTATCTAATTCCTAAATAATTTGTCTTGTACAGTGATAATCAAGCTTTGCAATTTATTACTATGCAAGAAAAGTTGAATCAGAGACATGCTAAATGGGTAGAATTTATGCAGAATTTTACTTTTGTTATTAAACATATTGTTGGAACTGCTAACAAAGTTGCAGATGCTTTGAGAAGGAGGAGTTTAATTATACATGAATTCAAAGTGGAGACCTTAGGGTTTGAACACCTCAAGAAAATGTATCGAGAAGACCTACATTTTAAGGACTTATGAGGCATGCAAGAATCCTTTGTTGGGAGACAGAAGCCCATGGACCGAATATTTGATCCAGGATGGATTACTATTCAATGGAAGCCAATTGTGCATACCAAAATGCTTAATGAGAGATAATTTGTTGAAAGAGAAACATAGTGGAGGTTTAGCTGGACATTTTGGTCATGATAAGACATTTGCACAACTGAGTAATTCATATTATTTGTCGATCATGAGGGCAGAAGTGAAAAAGTTTGTGAAAAAATGCAGAATTTATCAGTATGCAAAAGGAAGACAACAGAACACTGGTTTGTATCAGCCATTACCAATTCCAGAAAGTTCGTGGGATGCAATCAGTATGGATTTTGTATTATGATTGCCTAGAACTCAGAAAGGGAGTGATTCCATATTTGTTGTGGTAGACAGATTTTCAAAAATGGCACATTTCATACCATGCCAGAAACAAACGATGCTACACACATAGACAATTTGTTTTTCAGATAAGTAGTGAGACTACGTGGATTGCCTAGGAGCATAGTCTCATACAGGGACACCAAATTTGTAGGAAAATTTTGGAGGACTCTATGGAAGAGGATGGGGACAAAATTGTCCTTTAGTTCATCATATCACCCTCAGAGAGATGGACAGAATGAATTAGTAAACAGGAGTCTGGGAAACTTGTTAAGAAGTTTAGTCACTAAGAAATGTCAACAATGGTATCAGATTATGGCACAAGCAGAATTTGCATTCAACAATTCAGTGAACAAGAGCACAGGGAAAAGTCCATTTGAAATTGTGTATGGTATATAGCCAAGAGGGATTACAAAGTTGAGAGATATGAATCAAGATGAATTCAGAAGTGCTAGAGCAGAGTATTTTTCAACAGAAATGTAGAAACTCCATGATAGAGTCAGAGAACAACTATAGAACAACAGCCAGAAATACAAGAGTGGAGTTGATCAAAAGAGGAGAGAATTTCAATTCAAAGTTGGAGATTAATTTTTAGCTCATTTGAGAAAAGAAAGGTTTCCAAGGGGAACATATAACAAGTTGAATATGAAGAAGATAGGACCATGCAGGATTCTCAAAAAATTCGCAGCCAATGCTTATGAGATTGAGTTGCCAGACAATGTTGGGATATCACTGATATTCAATGTTGCAAACATGTATCCTTACAGGAGAGATAAGGCAGGAGAATCAGATGATCAGAAAGAAGTTCAGTGGGAAGAACAATTGTCCACGACAGAAAAACCTCAGATGGAGAAAATCATTGAAAAGCAAGATGGAAAGAAGACCAGGAGAAAGACATATCCTGAATATTTAGTGAAGTGGAAAGATCATCCAATGGAAGATGCAAGTTGGGTCACAAAACCTTATATTTTGAAGCATGGAAAGACAGTGCAGGAGGTCATGGAGAGGAGTCCATGAGAATTTTAACCAAAGGAGTATGATGCAGGAGCATCGCCTTTGAGGTCAAAATGCAAGAATGGAGGCAAAGGAACGACATCTCAGCATGACAGAGTTCACATCAACAATTAACTCAGAATTAAATTGAGTTGTTGAGATATTTTTGAAAGTAGCATTTTTAAATATGTCGTGTTTTTAAAGTCATGAAGGACTGTAAGGGGTTGCAGATATCGAGTGTTTACTCATATTTGGAAATAAATGTTAGTTATTGTAATAGGAAAAAGTAGGTAACCACTAAGAGTTTGATACGATAGGTTGTAGACAGGACGACGAGAGCTCGTGGAGCCGGTCCTTAGATAGTTTGTTGTTGTTGCATTGTAAAAGTAGTGTGAGATTGTGAGATTAGGAGATGATGAGATAGAGATCAGTAGAATAGAGTAGAGTAGAAGAAATATGTGTAATTTGTTTTATGAATGAAAAGAACAGACAGAATTGTCTCAAATCTTGGACTGTGTTCATTTTTATGTATGATTGAGTGAATGTGATATTTTGTATGTGTGGTTTAGTTCATTTTCATTCATGTATGATTGTTTGAGAAGTTGATCGTATGAGTCTGTGACGAAACTGCATAAGTTTCAATTGTTTCTCTTCTGAAACTCGTATGCAAGGTGTGCATCTTGAACACAAGGAGTGCATTGGTTGAGTCTCATATTGACTCAGAGGAGTTCATAGAGAATAAAGGAAACTTAGACCAGGTGCAAGGAGTGCATAGCATCAAGAAGCGACCAAGCGTTGAAGAACCAGAACAGAGGAACGTCAGGTGGGCGAGAAGAATTTATTTTCAAGAAATACTTCGATTTGAGTTTAACAAAATCCCAAGAACGTAAGGAGTGCATGGGAAATCTAAATCCTTTAAGGATCAAGGTAAGAAGGGATAGCACTTTCATAAGTGTTTATGAGATCCAAGAGTCGAAATCGTAGGAGGAGCTAAGGTTCGAAACCTTTGCAGACTTAGAAATAATTCAGGAAGAACTCGGGAGCTCACAAGAGACAGTGAGTCATCGATATAAGGAAATATCGAACCATTGATTCCTTTCGTTGGGAAGGAGACTTTTGAAAAAACAGATGTCGGGAGTCTGGAGAACGGAGGAGGTTGTTTTCCAAAGTCGCGAAATGCGAACTTCAGATTAGCGAGAGAAGATATGGACCGTTGGAGTCCACGTCTAGACAGAAGGAGCACACATAGGAGGAGATCAAATCACAATCATCGGATCTGAGTGCTTGGGCCAACAACCATTGGATCCCAAGGAAAGTGCACGAGACAAGTTTCGAAGTCATCGGAACCATCCGTCGTCAGAGCTGACAAGTGGCAGCAGATCCAGGAATTCGAGAACTCAGACTTTGGAATATTTTCAAGGGGAAGAGTGGGTCGATCCTAGCCATTGGTGTTGGGAAGGACATGTGGTGAGAGATAAACATTTCGTCGACTCGCAAACTGAAAAAGTCAAAGGTTAGAGTTGTGAGAACTTGAGAAATATGATTTCGTGAAAGGATCACAGTCGTTGATCAAAGGAGACTTGCGGACCATAGATCTGGTCCCAAAAAAGTTGCAAGTTTGGATATCGGAAGAAGGGAGACGAGCAGTCTTTCAATATCCCGAAACAAGAAGTCCTGAGTTCGCGAGACGCAAAGTCTCGATTCGTGAAGGGGTAGATCTGATCCATAGATTTGGAAAGGGCAGATATGAATCGCCAGTTTATAAGTATCATCAAGATTGAGAGACCAACGGTCCTGCAACATTGCGGGACAGGATTTGTGTGAAATTTGAAACGTTGAGGGCGGGTTGCAATCCATACCATGGTTTTAGCAAGAGGACATGTGGAGGCTCGAAGAGAATTGTAGGTTGAAAAGTAGTTTGATCCCAAATTGCTTTGGTCGCACCCACAATCATGTGGTCATGTGATTTTGTCACCGAAGATCACATCAAGAGGGGGCTTATCAGAGAAGGATCTAATGCCCAATACTATGAGATTTTGCAGGAAAGCGAAAGGGAAGGTTGCAGGTACTATCAGATCTGCACCAGGGAGCCGAAAGGGCATGCGTTTAGATACAGAAGGAGACCATTAAGGTTTCAAAGATTCATTTCACTCAAGAATCAGAGATCCTTGACCGGGAGGTCGTGCAGCCCTACGGGGGAGTAGGTGGGGTTACATCAGGCGACCATTTCCAAATCTCCCTATCGCCTAAAGTATTTCGAAAGACGTTAACGCTTCCTGACCCAATGCCTACTTTCAATGGAAAGAATTGAAAACAGTTCTTAAATAAGCATGGAAATGAATTAGACCTCTTTCTGAATTTATTACAGCACCCAGCGCCGGCTCCCCGGGACATGGCCATATTACAAGTTAGTGCATGTAAAAACCTTTTTCAGAAAATTGCATGGCTTTTCACAAGGACAACGAGACAAGAAAGTGAAATCGACATCTCTCGCATGATTCTGTATATTTTATATTTTATGGTCAAGCAAAAAACCATCTTCCATTTTCGTAAGATGATTTCCATTCAAAACTCTTCCCAGTTATTGCAATACAGGAGGCAGAAGAAATTCTTTATGTCGTCTTATTTAATTTTCATCGTGTCGAATTGTTATCCATTTCCTAGACTATCTGTGTAGGAAGTTGAACTCTAAATTTCACCCATTAACATTTTTGTGCCATAAATTATGGAGACATGACGCTTTCCAACAATTTTATAAGGTCTTCAATTTTTTTTTTCAATTTTTAAAGCATTGATATTTGGAAGGTATTTTCCCCAGTTTTCTAGCCAGGATTTTCGGGTCTAAACAAAATCATTGCTTCCTTCCATGTCACATATCTGGTACAATGTTTTTTGTTGGAATAACAAGGGAGTACATCTACCGGATGCATTTTTTCCATGAAAAAAGGAAAGGAAAATTCATGTCTATGCCTTGGAAAATCTGGGATTTCATGGTCAAGAACTAGTTCAACAGTTCTTCCACTTATACTATCCTGAATGGACTCCAAACCAGTACCAATGATTCACAAAATCATAATAGAAAAGACCGGGTGAAAAAAGTGCCCAATCCCTAACTGCCATAGCCAAGACCATAACATCTCGTTGCAGCACTCCAACGGCTTACCCAAGAAACAAAGTCACACGCAGTTCTTCAGGTGGAGGAGGAGATAAGAACCCTCCCTCTGAAAAAATTGAAAGTTTTCACAAGCTTCCTATGGGAAAAAAACGGAAAACAATAGTCCAAGAACAGGAGGGACCGAGGGAAGAAATTGATATCTACGATCTCTCCCTTGAAGATATGGAACTAGAAATTGACATTGAAAAAAATTTCCCCGACGACGATCACCTAAACAACACTGCTCTTCACAATCATGGGATGGAAATACTTGGCATAGATATATTGGATGAAGAAGAGTCTTTTTCATTTTAGAGCGTTGTTTTTTTACAGCGAATCAAAAAAATTGATTATTGAAAACAAAGATGTAAAGAATAAGAAAGGGACATCTCATTCAGAGTTCAACCTATGCAACATGCGCCCTTCCTAGATATCCAAGATGCACCAAGCAATTGGAGATGTTAAATACGTGAATCAAAGAATTGGAGGAAACTCTAATGCCTCTCCCATTGTTTGATACTCCTTTGGAAATGGTCGAGTCCATCACACTTGCTTCAAATTTAAAAGGATCAACAACCCTTATCACATCGGCTCGAGACTATGTGGAAAAGAATATAAAAAAAATAATGGAATTAATAATAGAAGCTTGGAAGATGTCAAAGAATATGGTCTCTTTTGCAAACAGAGAGCATTATTTTCATGAGTATCTGCAAGCAGATCTCAAGAACGAGCAGGGATTTTATTTCGATGCAGTTTTACCATTTGGTGTTGAAGTTATTGGTATGACGGAATCCAGAAGAAGCAGGAGGATCTCCCTTCCCTGGATCGAATAGACCCGCTAAACACATGATGGAAAGAAAAGGTAAAGAACCTGATTGGTATTGTTCAACAATGTAGCCAGACCATATCTAAAAAAGACAAACTATTCAAGAAGCTAACTGAGATAGATCTAGTTAGCAGCACCAATGAAGTCCAAGAGCCGAAATTGATATTAAACTCATTGTTTTTAACCAAGAAAGCATTTGATGATCAAGTTCATATCTATAAAATACTGTCATTTGAAAATTTATATGGCATTCTTGAATATGGTGAAGATTACGTGAAAACTTGGCTAGTCGGTTACGCAATTAGAAACAAAAATATTCAATAAGCATTGCACAACTTGTCTATTGATCTAAGGGACTTGGAAAGTGAACTCTTCAATATAAAAATATGTCATGAAATAAACGTGGCACCCATGAGGAGATACATCAAAGAATAGTTGAAAAAGGTTGTCAACCAGATTAGAAATGAAGGTCAAAGCCGAGGAAATCCATAAAAGGACATTAGCGAAGAAATGACAAGGCATGGGATGCCATCATAGTAAGTTGATACCAATTCAATTATTTTGTCTTCGTCCACTTATTCTAACAAAGCTTTGATATAGATCTGACAATTTTCTCTTTCTTCTTGCTAGGTCTTGTTGTTTTCCATCGTCGACTTTACTCTTTCTACAAACTTCATTCTTGTACATCTTTGCTTTATAGTCTGCGACAGTCCCAATCAGAGCCATTTTGGCAAACACATTTTTATTTTACAGAATATGTACTGAACTATAGTTTTTTTTGCAAATTCGAACACAGCTTTTTTTGGGAAATATTCTCAAATGTATTGTGTGACCCAGTTTATCTAAATATAAATATTTGGGGTTCTTCTATGATGATATTCAATGCTTCGTGTTTTTATTTGGAATTTGTATTTCTTCGTAAAAATAACTCATTTTGATGTACATGTTCCTGTTCTATATTGTGCATGTATTGCAGCTTCCTATATTTCAAAATATTCTTTGATATACAAAATGTAAAGTCATGTATTTTTTTCTCTGTTCCTTGTAGGTTTGAGCAAAAAAATTCGAGCCAAAAACACAATTCAAATTCGAACATGGTTTACATTTGGACCACAAATAATCTAGTAAGATACATTAATATGGATACATTTTAAATAAACATAAAAAAATCCCTTTAAACTTGAACCTGACTTTCTCGGGCTCCTGGATTGTCCGTGGGTTGATTGGTTAAAGGAATTTCAAATCCTCATTTCCATCTATATATTCACATCAGGAACCCGACCGACGACCATCCCTTTCAACACTTGGCCAAATATCTCACCATGGAATCCCAACTTAGTGCTATTGCATTCTTATCCTACGTGTTTCGTTATACACATCTTGCACCCAACACTTTCGTCATATACATTTTTCACCCAACAATTCCATCATAAAAGATAAGTATAGAAGACGGAAAAGAAGGGTTAATATATTGACATCTGTTATAGATATCCCATTTTCTTGCAATATATTTTTTGCATGTTTCTGGAGAAGTTATATACTTATTTCATATACTTGGAAAGGAGTGTGAAGGTGGCGAGCACGGAAATACCCGTGGAAAGCGGTCGGGTGAGCTTCAAAATAAGGTGGCAAGGGTTCCCGACGAGATGTAAGGCCCCGACTGTCAACTTGTATATATCGGAACATTTCAGTGCAAAATTTCTAACACGAAGAAGGTGTTCCTGCCATCGTCAATTCAAATTCATTCTTATTTCACTAGTGACAACTCAGTGCACATCTTTGCTTATTCGCATTAACAAGAAAATAATGTATTCAGTAGAAATTTAGGGGAGCCCAACCGACCCCTGGGTTGGTGCCCCCTATTTCGTGATATACGTATTCAACAATGATATACAGGAGTCCAAACGACCCCTGGGTTCGCGCTACAATAAATCTTGCACCTAAAACTTGCGTCATCTACAAGTGCATGATACACATCATGCACCCAAATTTTTTGTACTCTACAATTCGTCGTGACTTAGTCCTATCGATTTATTGTGCCCCCCTGTTCCGTGATATACATGTTTCACACAACATTTATGTGATATAAATTTTACACCAAACAATTGTGTCATTTACAATTCGACCCTAGTTATAGAGCCCGCCTACCCGGGAATCCACGATCTAAAAACTGGCTAGGCATCGAATGGCTAGCAGTCGATCAGAGTCACGATATAAATTCACAAAACACCATTCAAATTCGAACATGGTTTACATTTGGACCACAAATAATCTAGTAAGATACATTAATATGGATACATTTTAAATAAACATAAACAAAATCTCTTTAAACTTGAACCTGACTTTCTCGTGCTCATGGATTGTCCCCGGGTTGATCGGTTAGCGGACTTTCAAATCCTCATTTGCATTTATATCTTCACATAAGGAACCTGACCGACAACCATCCCTTTCAACACTTGGCCAAATATCTCACCGTGGTGTCCCAACTTGGCGCTATTGCATTCTTATTCTGTGTGTTCCGTTATATACAAATTCCACCCAACACTTTCATCATATACATTTTTCACCCAACAATTTTGTGATAAAATATAAAAGTAATATATTCACATCTGTGATTGATATCCCAGTTGCTCGCAAGATCTTTTCTACATGTTTCTAGAGAAGTTATAGACTTATTTCATATACTTGGAAATAAGTGCAAAGGTGGCGGGCACAGAAATATCCATGGAAAGCAGTCGGACGGGAATCAAAATAGGGTGGCAAGGATTTTCGAGGACACATAAGGCCTCGATTATCAAATTGTATATATCGAAACATTTCAGTGAAAAATGTGTAACACGAAGAAGGTGTTACTGCCATCCTCAATTCAAATTCATTATGTGTTCACTAGTGACAACTCAGTGCCCAGCTTTGCACGACTTAGCGCTATCAATTTCTCATGCCCCCCTTGTTTCTTGATATACATGTTGCACACAACACTTCTGTGATACAAATTTTGTGTCATTTACAATTCGACCCCGGTTATAGAACCCGCCTACCCGGGAATCCACGATCTGAAAAGTGGCTAGGCATCGAATGGCTAGCGGTCGATCGGAGTCATGGTATAAAATCACGAGTGAAAATGTGAATGGATGCATCCACCAATGCACATTGGGACATTTTCAGAAAAAACGGCTAAGTAACGAGAAAGAGAGAGTAGAGTGGAAAAACAAACGAGAATTTCATTGAGTATAGAATAGGGAAAAGAAGGTCTGATATATTCAAATCTGCAATTGATAATCCATTTCCTAGCAAGATATTTTCGGTATGTTTCAACTGTGGAAAGTGGTCAGACGGGCTTCAAAATAGAGGGACAAGGGTTCCCAAGGAGACGTAAGGCCCCACCTGTCAAATTGTATATATCAGAACATTTCAGAGAAAAATGTGTAACACAAAGAGGGTATTCATGCCATCTTCAATTCAAATTCATTCTGCTTTGAATGGTGACAACTCAATGCACATGTTTTCTTATTGGTAGTAACAACCAAAAAAACTGACCCCTGGGTTGGCGCTATTATAGATCTTGCACCCAAAACTTGTGCCATCTACAGTTCTGCCCTATACATCTTGCACCCAAAAATTTTGTGGTCTACAATTCGCCCAAATATTGAAACATATTTTGCATTCAACCACAAATAACCTATTAAGATACATTAATATAAATACAATTTAAACAAATATATTTAAACTTCAACCTGACTTTTTGGTCCTATATCGTCACATCATGATCTCGATCGACCGCATTTCCTTTCAACACTTATCCAATTATCTCTTTGCGGGGTCGTGACTTAGCGCTATCAAATTTTTTTCCCCCCCTCTTCTGTGATATATGTATTCAACAATAGTTTACGGGAGTCCGACTGACCCCTGGGTTGGGCTATTATAAATCTTGCACCCAAAACTTTTGTCATCTACAAGTGTGTGATATACATCTTGCACCCAGAACTTTCGTACTCTACAATCTGTTGCGACTTCACGCTATCAATTTCTTATGCCCCCTATTCCGTGATATACATGTTTCACATCGCACTTCCATGATATACATTTTTCACCAAACACTCATGTCATATACAATTTGACCCCAGTTATAGAGCCTGCCTATCGAGGAATCCGTGATCTGAAAAGTGGCTAGGCATCGAATGGTTAGTGGTCGGTTGGAGTCACAATATAAAATCACGAGTGCAAATGTGAACCGGTGTCGTTGCCCCTCGACCAATTTTTGGAGAACCTTGGTCATGTTTGACCATTTTTGGGACTTCGACAGGCTAGTCGAAGACGAAGCGCCAGGTGAAGCGGAGATCGCGGGATCTCACCCTCTTTTGTGGGAATTTTGGGTTTAGGGTTTATGTAACAAGTATGGGATTTCAACCCATGGTTTTACCCATGTTTAGGCCCCATTTGTAATGTATAAATATATATATAAGAGATGTAAGAAAGTAGTGAAGAGACCTAGTAGAATCATCTTAGTGCAAAGCTAGAGGCTTTGTGCATACTATGTGTTAAGACTTGCAGAGCTAAGTGCAAGTGATTGTAAGAAGCTTGTGTGTAGGTTGTGAAAGAAGGCTTTGCATTGTGACCTAACTTGGGAAGGAGGATCTAGCGAGGTGTGTGTATATCTCCTATCCTATGTGGAGTTTCCTTTGCAGTTATGTGCATTGAAAGAAGATAATAAAGAGAAGAAGAGTTGGTGGACGTAACCCCACGCTTGGGTGAACCACGTATATCTTGTGTTGTGATTAATTTTTGTCATTGATGTAATTTATGCTTAGTTTTGAATCTTTATGTATGTTAGACGCATCTGATATAGTAGCTTAGTGATTGATAACTTGGATGAATTCTAGATCTATTGATGTTATGTGCTAAATGGTCAAATATGCTTAGATCTTGTTGAATACTGTGTTTTTCTATAATTAGGTTTTTATGTGCGATGTGAGTAAGGGTTAAAGAGTAATGAATTTTAACTGCTAAGTGCTTTGTTAAAGCATTGTGATCACAGATTTGTGTCCCAGCTAGGTTGTAGACACTTGATTCCTAGAACCACCCCTACCTCTTCCTCGGGTGAGACTTCATATGCTTCAGAGGTGTTTATGAAAGGGCCGATAGTTAGGGTTTTGTTGGTGCGTTGTTGAAGCGTTGAACCCTGGGTCTGCCCCTGTGCCAACAAATGGTTCTGTTGCTGGGACATGAAACTGTGATTGTTGGGAACTGAGGAAAAGAAAAATCTTTGTGCATAGATCTATTGTTGTAATGCGCAGTACTCTACTTGACTTGTGAAGCTCTGTGCTAAGAAGGGAATCAGATCTGAAGAAAAGAGGTAAGATATTAAGGCTTTGTGCTTTGATAAAGGTAAGATAAGTGGAAATTTTTGTTTCGAAAGAATGTATCTAGGTATATTTGATAAATTTTGTCTTACTCTGAAAACTAGGGCAGAACTAGAAGAAAGAAGATATGATATGAATAGATTTGATAAAAATAGTGAAAGATATGTTATCCCTATGCATAGAAATAATTTTTGGACTAACAAGTGGATGCAGGATCCTAGAAAGAATTTTTTGCAGGTCTATCACTATGATCCCAATGCACAATACAGGAAAGGTTGGGGATCACTTAAGAGAAAGAGAGGATTGACATTATGTTATAATTGCAGAAGACCGGGACATCTTGCTAAGGAATTCCCTGGTAGAATTCCTATTTTCCTTTGTTGTAAAGCTACTAGACATGAAGTTTTAGATTTCCCTAGAATGATTGCTAAAGTTGAGAAGATGAACATGAGACAAGAAGACCATGAGGAAGTTCAAGAGACTAAGAATATGCTAAAGAACCAGAAAGAATCAGAGGCTATATTATTGCAAATAAAAGAAACATCAAATGATCACAGAGACATCAGTTTATCAGATATTTTAAAAGAGAAAGAGTGCATAGAAACAAGAATAGGAGACTTAGACATAAACTATGTATTGGATGCAGAAACACAGGTGAACATTATGACAGAAAGTAATTGGGAAATATTAGGAAAGCCTCCTATGATTCCTTCATTGGGAGGAATAGGATTGTTTAAAGGAAAGTTTATAACCCTATGTGGAAGACTTACCCATGTACCTATGATTTCTCATGGAACATCGATAGAAGAATAATTTGAGGTCATTAAGTTTGTTGAGAACAATGCTCCCTTTTCACTTTTGTTAGGAAAGACTTGGATTGAGAGAGATCAGATCTGAAGGAGAGAAGAAGAGGAATCTATAGAACAGGAAAATAAAGAATTAAGGTATTTCATGGCTAAGAGAATAGCGTTCTTAATAAAAGAACAAGAGGACAAGTCGAAGAAACTGAGGACCAAAGACTTAGTTGTCGAAGTTGAAAGAACACAAGAATGCTTAAAGAACCTATCCATGTAGGAGAGTAGAGCACCTACTCCAGAAACAGTAAGAGAAGAAGTATTATCCTCGAACCTTAAGAAAGATCCTCAATAGTGCGAAGTTACTATGCTGAGAAAGGATAAGAACAAGAATGGAAAGAAAAATCTAGAGACGCATATCACAGGAAAGAAAGCTAGAAATCTTAGTAAGAAGAAATAAAAGCTAGAAAAACTACAGGAGGTTCCAGAGAGGACTTCGCAGAAGGAAGGTTTGTAGAACTTGAACCTTGTCGGAATAGCAGAACAACACCGACTGGCACTTCGCCATGGCGAAGAAATATGACCGTTGGAGGCGTCCCGATCGTTAGAACGGTGCTTCATAACGGCTAGAAATGCAGTTATTGTTGGAACGTTCACCATCAGACCATTGGGACTGCGCCATAATGGATGGAATTGTATTGGTCGAGGCATTCCTACCCGTTGGAAGAGTCTGTTACGACATTGTCTATTTATCTCGTTGAGCGTTGCACTGACACTTTCGCGAATTGTGATTATCCGAGCCCACATAGAACTAATCGCTTTCACACAGTGCTTATTATAACCTCATCATTCATGTTTCTACCTTGATTATTTGTGTCGTGACCCATGATATCTGATCTCGAGTGTGTATGTCAGGCGACCTTAGCACAGTAGAAAAATCCGTTGAAGAAATCCTCATAGACATCGTGGTTGAGAAGGTTATGTTCGCAGGAGTATAGGCATCCTTGACGAAAGGAGTGTAAGCATCCCCATCGAATGCACATTGATCTGGGCCCTCCCAAACTGTGATAGAGAAGAGAAGCAAGCATCACGATGACTAGGAAAATGCAAATCTCATCCCATCAATCATGTCCGACTATATCCCACCTCTGGCTAGCATGGTTAGTCATGATAGCATCCTGAGGGACTTCGAATATACATTTATTACTGCGTACCTCCCGAAGGGTATACGGGAAATTGGACTGCAGTTGGGCCAGATTATGATGTTGAAGATCAATGACTTCAAGTTAGGAGACCGCAAGAACTATGGCATGCTCTCACCACACAAGTACTTGACCAAGACAGTGAGGAAGAAGTCAAAGATAAACCCCCAGTCACGGACTATGGACATCGCGAGGTCCACCATTCTTAATGTGATGAAGATCCCACACTTTGGCAGACATCAGGAGGTTAACATGTGCGTTAAACTCCTACTGTCATGCTACCATGGTGGTTACCTATGGTTGGATTGGCGCATCATAGTAGATCCGGCGTTGATCCATTGGATCACTAGATTAAGCATGAAAGGACCAGATCCCCAGGATTTTTACCCAGGGAAGGTTGTAGATTACACCCTGGTGCAGCGCATAAAATAAACCTACGACGATGTGGAGAAAGGGAAGTGGGGCTACAAGGTAGCCTCCATCCAAAATAGTGCAGTGTGCCTAGATTTCCAATTGATTGCTAGTAAGCTCGTCAAGAAGAACAAGCCAACACAAGTCACAAGGTTTGTCACCGACCTCGCAGGAAAATGCATCGAAGGGATGCAAATGAACTAGGAGAGCTACCTCGTCAACCAATTAGAACAAGATTGTCACGAAGATTAGGATCATGGCTATAAGTTCCATTTCAATTGGTTGTTTATTCTCATTGCCTTGCTTGGGAGATGTCGGAAGGAGTGACCTTCCCTAAAATTGATCTGTCTGAACCACTAGCTGTGAATTTCACTACGCTCTGGTATTCAAGCGACATGGAAAAGCAATGGTATTCAAATGCGGTGTTCCACACCTATTATCTACAGCTGAAAAGGGTCATTGAATGATTCCCTTGCATGACGCCAAACACTTTGCACAGGTTCAGTCCACTTGCGAAGTTTCGCGTAGACAAGCATTTCATCTATATCACTGCGCACAGAGATGAACACAAAGAAGATCTCCAATCCTATTACAAACTCACAGAGGAGGACATGGAAGAAATAACCAAGGAATGGCCTGCAGAGTTCCTTGTACCAATAAAATAGACAAAACTCTCCGACCCTGACCTCATCGAAAGTCCTGTAGTCACTTGCGAAGAATATGATGCACCTAGTAGCAACAGGAAGAAAAAGAAGGAAGAGGTACATGAATTGAGCAGCGCATCAAAGGAAACTACACCGGATTCATGTGAAGGAGGAGGAGGTGACGAAGTAGACAAAGAAGAGGACGAAGGGGAAGAAAAAAAATAGGAACATGGTGAAGTGACATCGCCTAAGGGTTCCCCGAAGAAACCTTCATCGTAAAAGAAGTCAAAAGCTAATAAACCTCTCTATTAGACTGTTCTCATGCCAGATGATATTGACCTCATCATCACCATTGTATCAGATACCTCAGAGAAAATTTTGTAGCAAAGCGAAGACAAACAGGAGACAATGTTTGACAGGATTGAGGCAGAGCTCAAAGGGGTACAACAGGCTCTTTATTTGAGTCGTGTAGTGTCTATTGTTTCGTTGTCAGCAGGGTACATAGAATTAGGAGATGACCCTGCCCAGCTATGCATATTAGTAGACTCAACCGAGGTTAACCTTCGTCGGGTCCAGGAGGAAAAGGAGCAGGCCATAGAAGCATTAAAGAAAGAAAAAGAAGAATCCCTAGAGAAACTCTAGGTTGCGCAGCAAGAGAAAGATGGCCTCCTGGCGAAGTTTGCATAGGATAAAGCGCAGATACAAAAGGAAAAAGAACAGTTGCTCACATAGTAGATGGGAGTCAAGGAGGCAATCACCGGAGCACTTCTCTCTATGTCGGGCCTCGCACAGATAAAAGAAGACACAGTGGAGAGTCAAGTGGATAAGCTTGTTGAAGCTATTCAATAGCTTCAAGCAAGAGTGGTCGAACTGGAACTGCAAGTCATGCCATGAACTCTGCAGGAAGTGAGAGATCAGAGGGAATAAACTGCTCAGAGTGTAGTCGAAAGAATCAAGGCATTGGCCTTAGAATGCAAGGAATTAAGAAGATGAAGTGCGCGGACCTATGATCGCCTTGCAGAAGACCCAGAACTAAGGACATTGGAGTCACAGCTCTAGGAGGCAAAGCAACAAGTAGTGATAGTACAATAATAGTTGAAGCCATTGTCAGTGGTTGAGAGGATGAAAAGGTCCCAGGAACAGTGCATTGTTCAGCAACAGGTCCATGTCATCCAGATTAAAGTCATGGAAGTGACCCAGATGCTACAACCAGTGCAGGATGAAGCCTCCACACTTTTTGAGGAGATTAAAGGACAAGGTGCACATCTATAACAAGTAGTCACCATGGTGGAACAATGATTGGAAGGACCAATGACTGAGAAAGTTATTCAGGAGTTTGTCGAGCATGAGGCTCTAGCAAAGCAGCAGGTCGAAGCAGCTCGAGCCAAGATCGAGGCCTTCGAAGAAGAGTTTCCCAGATCAGAGTGACTTAGGATGAGTCACAAGTGAGTGTTGGGGGCCTATTGGCCCTCGACCAAGTTTTGGAGAAACTTGGTCATGTTTGACCATTTTTGGGACTTCGATAGGTTGGTCGAAGATGAAGCGCCAGGTGAAGTGGAGATCGCGGGATCTCTCCCCCTTTTGTGGGATTTTCGGGTTTAGGTTTTATGTAACTGGTATGGGATTTCGGCCCATGGGTTTACCCATGTTTAGGCCCCATTTGTAATGTATAAATAGATATCTAGGTGATGTAAGAAAGTAGTGAAGAGACCTAGTAGAATCAACTTAGTACAGAGCTAGAGGCTTTGAGCATACTATGTGTTAAGACTTGCAGAGCTAATTGCAAGTGATTGTAAGAAGCTTGTTTGAAGGCCATGTAAGAAGGATTTGTGTTGTGACCTAACTTGGGAAGGAGGATCTAGCAAGGTGCACGCAGATCTCCTGTCCTATGCGGAGTTGGCATTGTGACTCTGTGCATTGAAAGAAGATAATAAAGAGAAGAATATTTGGTGGATGTAGCCCCACGCTGGGGGTAAACCACGTATATCATGTGTTGTGATTTCTTTGTGTCATTGATGTAATTTATGCATAGTGTTGAATATTTATGTATGTTAGATGCATCTGATATAGTAGCTTAGTGCTTGATAACTTGGATGAATGCTAGATATGTAGATGCTATGTGCTAAATGGTCAGATATGCTTAGATCTTGTTGAATATTGTGTTGTTATGTAATTAGGGTTTTAACTACGATGTGAGTAAGGGTTAAATACTAATGAATGTTAACTACTAAGTGCTCTGTTAAAGAATTGTGATCACAGATCCGTGTCCTAGCTAGGTTGTAGACACTTGAGTCCTACAACCACCCCTGCCTCTACTTCGGGTGAGACTTCATCTGCTTCGCAGGTGTTGCCGAAAGGGCCAGTATTTAGGGTTTTGTTGGTGTGTTGTTGAAACGTTGAACCCTGGATCTGCCCCTGTGCCAATAGGTGCGTCCGCCAACACGAGAAATGGGACATTTTCGGAAAAATGGATAAGTAACAAGAAAGAGAGAGTAGAGTGGAAAACGGTTGGATGAGCTTCAAAATACGGTGACAAGGGTTCCCGAGAAGACGTAAGGCCCTGCCTGTCAAATTGTATATATATTCTACTACTACTCGTGACAACTCAGTGCACAGGTTCGCTTATTGGCATTAACAACCAAAAAATGTATTCGACAAGGAATATTCCTTTTGCATAGGCCCCGGGTTGGCATTATTATAGATATTGCACCCAAAACTTGTGTCATCTAGAGTTCTATCGTATACATCTTGCACCCAAAACTTCCGTGGTCTACAATTCATCCACATATTGGAACATGGTTTGCATTTCGCCCACAAATAATCTATTAATATACATTAATATAAATACAATTTAAATAAATGTATTTAAACTTGAACCTGACTTTTTTCACACTCGTTGATTAGTCCTATATCATCACATCATGAGCCCCACCAACCGCAGATCCTTTCAACACTTAGCCAATTATCTCTCTATGGGGTGGTGACTTAGCGCTATTGAATTTTATGCCCCCTGTTCCATGATACACATTTTTCACACAACACTTTCGTGATATACATTTTGCACCAAACGCTTCCATCATTTACAATTCGACCCCATTTCAGTGCCCATCCCTACAGAACTTGTCAACAAACATGCAAAGGAGATATTTTTTTTTTGTTTGTTAATTTGTGCGGGACCTGTTGGCTACGTGATTAACCTGTGGCTTGAGAAACCGTGACTCAGAGGCATCTAAGCCGTCAAAATCACCCGGGGATCGCACCCGGCCTGAGCCACACCAACCCTTAACATGGTTGGATTTTTTGTCCCCACAGGTTTCGAACCAATGACTTTAACAACACAGAGTGGCTTAACAACACACTCCATCACCGAATGTCCTACACCTCAAGGACCATGCAAAGGAGATATTGCCAGGTAATGGCAAATCTATTACAATTTTCAATATATTAGCGAAAACAAGTTTGGGCCAGCGTTTACCTATTCCATACTTGCACACTTTTTCGATTGTGGGCTCCCGGATTGACGGCCTCAAAATTTTGTTTGGAATCTTCCGCAACTTGCAAACAGTGCCTAAAGTTCCGCGATATACAATTTGTCCACGGGAATTCCCTATCACGAACCTAGTAGTCTATCGTTTCTTTCAATACTTAGCCCCAATTTGGTTGTATTTCCATGACATTGTACATTTATTGTGTATCGAGTTCGTCCTTTCATTTCCCTATTTCATACTCAGACATTTTTTCGATTGCGGGTTCCCGGACTGGCAGGCTCGGGATTGTGTTTCCAATGTTCCATGACTAGCAAGCAGTACCTAGAGTTTCACGAGATACACTTTGTCCACATATTGGAACATGGTTTTCATTTCGCCCACAAATAATCTATTAAGATACATTGATATAAATACAATTTAAATAAATATATTTAAACTTGAACCTGACTTTTTTTCGAACTCATTGATTGGTCCTATATCATCACATCATGAGCCCGATCGACCACGATTCCTTTCAATACTTAGTCAATTATCTCTCTGTGGGGTCATGACTTAGCGCTATCGAATTTTTATGGCCCCTGTTCCATGATATATGTTTTCCACCCAACACTTCCGTGATATACATTTTGCACCAAACACTTCCGTCATTTACAATTCGACCCCATTTCAGTGCAAAATGTGTAACACGAAGAGGGTATTCATGCCATCTTCAATTCAAATTCATTCTTCTTTTACTAGTGA
Organism: Picea engelmannii; assembly: GCA_009831015.1. Classification (NCBI taxonomy): domain Eukaryota; kingdom Viridiplantae; phylum Streptophyta; class Pinopsida; order Pinales; family Pinaceae; genus Picea; species Picea engelmannii. Next base: position 296,262 of record ML789323.1, read on the forward strand.
CAACTCAGTGCACAGGTTCGCTTATTGGCATTAACAACCAAAAAATGTATTCAACAGCGATTTACGGAAGCCCAACCTATCCTTTGGTTGGTGTTATTATAGATCTTGCACCCAAAACTTGCGCCATCTATAGCTCTTCCATATACATCTTGCACCCAAAACTTCCCTAGTCTACGATTCGTCCACATATTGGAACATGGTTTGCATTTCGCCCACAAAAAAACTATTAAGTGACATGTGCTCCTAGGGAGACGTAAGTCCCCGCCTGTCAAATTGTATATATATTTTTCTTATACTCGTGACAACTCAGTGCACAGGTTCACTTATTTCCATTAATAATTGAAAAAACGTATTCAACAACAATTTACGGAAGCCCGACTGACCCCCCCTGGGGTTAGCGCTATTATAGATCTTTCACCCAAGACTTGCTTCATCTACAATTCCTTTGTATACACCTTGCACCAAAAACTTATGTGGTATACAATTCGTCCACATATTGGAACATGGTCTACATTTCAACCACAAATTATCTATTAAGATACATTAATATGAATACAATTTAAATAAATATACTTAAACTTGAACCTGGATTTTTTCGAACTCGTCGATTGGTCCTATATCGTCACATCATGCGCCCGACCGACCGCAATTCCTTTCAACAATTAGCCAATTATCTCTTCGCGGGGTCGCACCTTAGTGCTAACAAAATTTTATGCCCCATGTTCTGTGATATACATTTTGCACCAAACATTTCTGTCATTTACAATTCAACCCATTTTCCACAATTTACCTTGTAACCTGCTTGACAGGAACTATGCTACCACGCAGCACTTGTTATCTCTTGATGTTATATGTCTCTCATATAATGACTTCACAATATATAATTTGATTTTCATTCAATTACATCCTAACTATAAATTCCATTACAATACATAAAATTCATGCCAACAATGACTCAAGAAGGTTCTATATTTATATTCAAGATAACAATCTCTAATGTAAATACTTCAATCTTGAAAAGTTGCATAAAGTATTACTATAAAGTTATAAAGTTTAACCACTTGCATTCAAGTAGCATGGATGCCTTAAACTCTTTGAATGTTGTTCTTATCCACCAAAAACAAAATATTCAAAACATTTTTTTTAATTTAATTTTAATTTGAAACAAATTAAACAAGATAGTGCCATACAAACAATTCTTTATCCCATTAAATCATTAATCCAAAATTATCTTCTGATTTTTAATTGTGCCATGGTGGTAGTGAACATGAATTTTAATTAAGAAAATATTGATAATGGTTAAATCAATTATAATTTTAATTATTGAATTAATTAAAAAAATCAATAAATATTAAAAAAATAATTTATAAAATACTATAAATTATAATTCTCTTTATTATTAATTTATTTTTAAAATAAAATTATAATAAATGATTAAGTGTTTAAATATTAATAGATAAAAAATGTATACATATCAATAAAAAATAAAATAAGAGGTCTTACACTATTTTTTATAAACAATTTTGAAAAATGGGTGAAAATTAAAAAAATCTAAAATGACCAAAACAAATACTCATTTTATTATTAGTCCTTGTCGAAGGCGTAGAGGGACTATAGTGATCGATAATTCGTTGACTTTATATTAATTTGTCATTTGACTACAAATTTTTGCATACTTTCTATTGTTCGAACTACAGAACTAAAAACATTATTTTTTATATAAGAAAAAAACTCTTATATGTCATGATCTCAGTGGATAATAGATTTGAGGTCTTATTGTCAGCTTCACTATTCTCAATGATTTATATGTTGGCATATCCAAAGTTTCTATCATCTACATTCTTTTTGAATTTGTACTATTCATCTGAAATGTTTAGATATCCAAAGTTTATAGCGTTCGATAATTCGTTGACTTTATATTAGTTTTTCATTTGACTACAAATTTTTGCATAATCTCTATTGCTCAAACTACAGAACTAAAAACATTATTTTTTATATATATAATAAAAAAACCCTTATATGTCATGATCTCATTGGATAATATATTTGAGGTCTTATTGTTAGCTTCGCTATTCCCAATGCTTTATATGTTGGCATATCCAAAGTTTTTATCATCTACGGTCTTTTTGAATTTGCACTATTCATATTGAAATGTTTAGATATCCAAAAAATTTAGCATGGATAGTCAGTTTTCATATTACTTTGTCCTCTGAGTAAAAAATTTTAGCATAGCCTTCATTGTTCGAACTATTGTTATTATTATTATTATTATTATTACTATTATTATTATTATTTATTTTTCTTTATTGTTGTGTACTTGGAGAGGCATTTTCATTATTGCGTACATAAACAGGCATGCCACACTGCATTATTTATTAAATGTTTTTACAGTGCGACACCCTTCGACAGTTCTGACAGCCTTAAGTGTTTACCTAACAGGCCTCGCAACCTTAAATGTCTACTCAACAAGCGTGTTACAATACAGTTTCCTCCGATTTTTGGATACAGTGTTTTCTGCGGTGAATTTGGGCAATATTGTTCTTCACTGGCATTACCGCTTCATTGGTTGATGCTTGTTCGTTGGTTCGTTCGATGTTGTTTGTTTTTGTTTGATTCAACTTTGAAAAGTTGAGGTCCTGCAGCTGCAGTTGGACCTCTTCATGCTTGTTCACGGGTTTGTTGTTTGTTGCTTGATTTTGTTTGCTTCAACTTTGCAAGGTTGGGGTCCTACATCCGCAGTTGAACCTATTGTTGCAGTTTGCAGGGTTTGGAGCTACACTTCTGTCATTCCTTGTTCATGGGTAAGTTTCCATGCCATGGTTTCATTTTTATTCCTTGTTTGATGTTTGTTATTTGCAACTTGCAAGCAAGAATTTTCAATACTAGGAATCCCTGGCTCAAAATCATGTTGCAGAACATCTTTATGTGTGATTGTTATGACCAGAATCTTGTCCTTGTTCTTGAACGTTTATGTTATATATAGAACCCACCTTTTTCATAGACATAGTGACATATAAAAAAGAAAACTCCTCATTTTTCCTGCTCCTGAAAACCACACGTTTGGTGCATTTTTCCCAATGTTCTCCTCATATTTTTTGTTCTTGGAAACCATACATTTGGTGCATTTTTTCTAGTATGTTCCCCTCCAAATGTCTTCTTCTGCCTTGAATTTCGATGCCACATCTATTGCAGCTACAGTGAAATATAAAAAATAAAACTGAATGTTCTCCTCTTATTTTATGTTCCTGGAAACCATGTGTTTGGTGCATTTTTTCCAGGTTGTTCCCTTCCAATCACATATTCCAACTTCCACGTCCTGGATATCGTGCCATAGATGTTTCGAAAATAGCAATGCAAAGGGGTTTAGAAAACGAATTCGGAGTTGTCACAAGGGGAAAGCATTTTCCAAGGCCTTGTGACAGGGCATGCTTTTATTCTCTAAATCAAAAACTTTGTCCACCTGTTGCCTTTGTGTTGTTCTTTATGTCTTGCAAAGCATATTATGCCACTAAAAAGCTTATAGGATGCACATGTGGAGTAGGTTCAAAAATGATATGCCTTGAATACTCGGTCTTTGTGCTGAGAAAATTTAAAGTGTTATTTCATTTGCATTGTCTCTTCTGTTTGGCTCATTGTTCACTGTACATTTTTTTGTTTTTCATATGTTGTAGCAACTAGGGGGATTGAATTTGAAAAGAATAAGGTTGAAGGATAAATAGCGGAATTGGTATGCAGTTCCGCACTTATAGTTTTAATTTTTTTTCTCTCCGTTTACATATAAACTGAATCTAGCTAAGAAACATCTTGAAAATCACATCTTAAGAGATGAAACAAGTAATAGATGTTGATTCCTATGAAATACATACAGACTCCATTGTACATGAAAGCATTGACCAGGTATTTCATAGCAATGGAATTTTTAGATTGGATGCATTCTCGTATACTGTAGGAGATTTCCTTTTCGCATTTCAAGTTCTATTGCATTTCTATTATTCCTCGACCAACCTGCGTAATGGATTGATAGATTATTTCTTGGCCTGTTTAAAAAATGGCAATGTTGAGGCATTGGAGTCGTATCAATACGAATTGGCATATGATTTTCTTTGGCAGTTGCATGGAATACATGATGTCGCTACGTATTTTTCAAAGATGCAGTTGTTTGGATCTACAATTCTTCCTGCACATGAGAGGGGAATTTGGGGAGATACATTTTGTATACTGTGGTTTTCCGAGTGGTTGAATATATCAATTGGAATATGGTCATTGACAATAAAAACAAGATATCTACTATTCAACAAAACTGCATCTAGCGATCCATATTGCATCTTGTTCCATGATGCCAATCCTGTCAGTGGTCATTATGAACCACTACTCTATATAAAATTATCCATATGCAATCTTGGAGGACCTCATATTTACTTGTCCCTCATTTGCAAAGACCTTGAATCACAATGGAAACGAATTATGCATTGTATACACTGTCATGGCTTGCAGATAGCGACAATTGTTGCATCTAGTTGTGGAGATAGTCTGTTCAATGCAATTTGCTATTTGGTAGAAACAGAGTTCAATGTGCAGGCATTGCATCTTTACATTGTACAATCCTTTATCAATGCAATTATAGGTGGAAGCCAATAGGATTTTAGTTTCTTGCATCAACACCTTTCGCCATATCTTCTAAAAAATGTGTTGAAAATTGGAAGTTCACAACAATACCTTGTAAACATGGCACTTCCATATGAGAAAGGAAATGTAGAGGGTGGAAGATTCTGTTTTCAATAGTTATCTATCATATTCAAAGTAAATATCCAGGTCTGGTCGGCCCCGTCGTATGGCATTATCCATTCTTGTTGTATTGATTCAAAATACAATTGAACAATTGACATCATCTCATTGAAAACAGATACGCCACATATCCATTATCAACCTTTGATGAGAAATACTACTAGTTTAGGGTCCACTGTCCATGGCACCCAAACCACATTGAATCTGCATAAGTGTCACATGTTATTTAATGAGAATGAAACTCGTCCCAGTTCTGATGAGGCGATACAGAGATTAAACAAAAAACGTAGACTAACTTATCACAACTTGAAAAAGTTCATATGTGAGAGAAAAAAATGCATTGGTAGTATAGGAAATACTACCAGTTCAGTGTCTAATGTCAATGCCACCCAAACCGCATCGAATCTGCATAAGCGTCGCATGTTATTTAATTAGAATGAAACTCATTCCAGTTGTCATAAGGTCATCTAGAACTTGAAAAAAAAACGTAGGATAACTTATCACATCTTGAAAAGGGTCATACGTGAGAGAACAAAATACATTACTACGCTTCCTTCTAGACAAAAACTGACATATCACAACCTAAAAAAAAAAAAAATCTTGCACAACACAATCGCATTTTTGCTTTTTATGTTGAGCACAAACGTCATGTGTCGAATGAAAAATAAAATAATATTTTGCATCATCGATATGGTGAGGATGCAATGCTCATAAGAAATGTCGATTCCACCTCCAACATGGCTTGTCAACAAGTGAAACTAGTTTCCAGTGGCAAGCATAAGTTAACCTACCACATATTGAAAAAATAGATACATGAGAGAAACAGGTACGAACACATATCCGACAACGGTCATGGCACTGACCGAGAGTAAAAATCACATTTTGTGGGCTAGATCCAACACCATGCACTGATGCCAATGAAAACCAGTAAACACTTTCTACACATACTTCTCTACGGAATAAATATGCAAAATATATCTATATGAAACAAAATAAAGAACTCCTTCCATTGCATGTGCAATTTGCGATCAATTGAATTTTTCAAAAAACACTAAGTCTTTCACGCCTGATTTGGAAGCAGAATACCTCTGCTTGACACTAAATGATAAAACATTTTCTAGTGGAAATATTTGTCTTCCATGCAAACAATCTCTTGAAAATGGAAAACCGTCACACTTTGCAACGCCTGACCAAATAAGATGTAATACACCACTACCAGATGTAAGTGCACTTACATAACTTGAAGAGAGACTTGTGTCTTTGCGAATTGCTTTTGCATAAATCAGACCCTGGGACTATAAACGACCCCGAATGGGCTTAACAGGATCAATTATTAATGTGCTTTTCCAACTAGATGTTGTGCAGAACTCCTTGCCAAAATTCATTAGTGATACAATGACAATTGTTGTAGCTCTCAAAAGACGCTTGCAATACAAGAATGAATACCAAACAGGTAAAGTGCATGTGCATTTTGTCATGAAAGCATTAAAAGAATTATGTTCCAGGGCCCTGTACAAAGCACATAACATTTGTATAAATGAAAACTAGAACAATGTTCTTGGAGAAGGGGATGACATCTCTGCACAGACTCTCAAAACTGCTAGTGAAATTGATACAAGCGATGAATTGGAGAATGAAACACCTATTGAAACATTGATATATGGATTCACTGACTCACGGTGCATTTGTGACTTGCAAGACAAGATTGTTGAAATTGCACCTGTTGAGGGGCAACGCCCACTTGGAATATTCAAGGAAAAAATTGCTGAGGAAATGAAATTCCCAACACTTTTATATGGAGATCCACATCCCAGTGACATTACATAATGATTTAGCTACCATAAAATAGTTTGATGGGAGTTGTTACATTCAAGCGGTGACTTCTCCTGTCACATAACAAATTTGTTTTTCAAAACAATGCGCATAATAATTGAGCAAGTGTTGTCTTGCATGTGGGTGTGAATAAGAAAAGGCTAGCTACAAGGAAGAAAGTTATTGGCCAAAGATGTCAAGTACAAAGCAAACCTAGAAAAAATCCTGAAACCTGATATTGGATACATAGATTTCAAAAACATTCGCATCTCTCCTGACTATTTGCAACAAAACAAGAAAACTATTTTTGCAATGATCTGACAATTGGGACCGCCAAAAATTTTCATCACATTTACAAGTGTAGAGCATCGTTGGGATCCGTTGGTGGCTACAGTGTCTGCATTGTATAGGAACAGGAAAAGGAAAAACAAACTGGTACACTGGAAAATGATGACATTGACTACCTCATAAGAAAACACCCAGTGACATGTACTTACTACTATAGACATAGAATAAATGCTTTGAGACAATTGATATTCCATGATGAAACGTTTTTCGGAAAAATATCATACTACTTTTTTGTGACTGAGTTCCAGAATAGGGGGAGTAGGCATGACCACACACTGTTATGGATAGAGGGTGCACCATTCTATGGAAATGATAACAACTCACAGATCGAGAATTTTGTGGACAAATACATAACATGCAACACATATCATTTGGATCCAGAACTTGCCAAAGTTCATAGACATTATCATGCAAAAAGTTGTAAAAAACGAAAAAAATCACAATGCAGATACAACTTCCAAGCCATACAATGTACGCTTAAACAACCAACAGTTTTCCTTAAATGAAAACTTTCCCATATTTAGAACAACAGTTTCTCCAAGAACATGTCAGTTATGTGGAATGCAAATATAGATGTGCAGTATGTCCTCAATGCATATGTTGCAGCATCGTACTATACCTCATATATGACAAAGGTTGACAAATCTATGACAAGTGCATTCAAAAGAATACGCAAAGAAAATGAAAGAAGTCATATTGATGGTATGCAAATGATGTGTATGCTTGGAAATACATTACTTAATCTTCAACAAATGTATGCTCAACAAGCAGTCCACATTGCACTTTCCCTTCCCCTCAATTGTAGTTCAAGGAAATGTGTCTTCATAAACACATCTCCACTTGAGAAAAGCACATTTGTGCTTAAACCACCATCTTTGCTAGAACAAGAGCCTAACAATTCAGAGGAAGTGCTATGTCACTCTATTATTAATTATTACCTCCAATGTCCATCTCCTATTAAGCATATCTTCTTAGCAGAGTTTGTATCGCATTACAAAAAAAATGGTGCACCCACATCAAAAAGAAAAAAGCTCTCTATAATACGCTTTGTCAAATACAAAAAACATATTGACTATGAAAAATATTGTAGAGAAAAACTATTGTTATAGGTTCCTTTCGATCAAAATGAAAACACATTAAAACATAACTTCTCTACATGGGAGGTTGCATATATTCCCTCTGAGACTATAGTACAAACCAATGAATCTAGATTAACATACAATCTTAATCCAACATGGGCTGATTTAGAAAGTGCATTTAATGAACAGAAAACCCTGACAATCTTGATGAGACATTCAAAAACTGTAAAATAACTAGAACTCTCTACGCATCCTATGACTTGCAAGCATATTTTCCTCATCCTTGAGTAGGAAGCATTGAAAAACGTATCAATCTTGGTTTTCAAGTCACAAAATATCATTTCCTTATTGAAAATAACGAATACCACAGAGTCAGGAACTTGTTGAATTGAGAACAACAAACAATTCTAAAGGACTTTGCGCTTAAAAACGCTTGAACATGCACACTCATGTGCACTTGTTCCTTACAGGCGAGGCAGGAACAGGAAATACATTTACAGCGAAAGCATTATTCCAAATGCTTATACAAATCTATGATTCAAACAATTCCTCTGATCCTATGAAACCAAAGGGGCTAATAGTTGCATACACGAGAAAAGCTACATATAATGCAGGTGGAACAACAGTCCACTCTGCATTTTTTATGCCTTTTAACAAGTCACAGTTTCTTCCACTCAGCAAGGAAATGTTAGATGCCTTGCATAAGCTTTATGATGAATTGTAACTTGTCTTCATAGATGAGGCATATTTGATTGGAAGTTGTTTCTTGTATTCCATTGAAAACTGACTAAGAAACATAAAACATGTGCACACCAAATACTTTGGAATTGACATGACATTTTGTGGGGATCTTTACCAGGTGCAACCCATCCAAGATTCTTTGATATTTAAACAACCTACGTTCAACATGAAAACAGTGACGCATGACTTCTGGAAATTCAATACAAAATGCTTTGAATTACATACTACAATGCGCTAGACATATGAAACATTTATTGCAATTCTAAATAGAATGCGGACAAACAGCCAAACACATGATGAATTAACATATATCAATTCAAGGTGCATGTGACCTGCACCAACAGACCCAACCTTCCCTTACATTTTCTACACGAATAGGGATGTTGCAATCCATAACAGGTAAATGCTATCGCTCATGCATGGCGATGATATCATCATCAATTCAATTGACCTCGAAGAAAACAACCATGGAAATGTCCCACGTCATCAACATACAACCACTTTTCCTTTGCAACTTGTCCTAAAATTAGACATGTTGGTTGAAATATATGCCTGCAACTATGATTCACAGGATGGCTTGGTGAATGATGTAGATGGAATACTCAAAGGCTATACCAAAACAGAAAAACTTGATGTCCTCTGGATTAAGTTCCATGAACCGCATATAGGCCATAGACAAGCAAACAAGTTGGCTTATCAATATAATTCAAACACTACACGTGATTGGACACCTATCTTGTGAATATCAAAACCAGTATTGACATCGACAAAGATAGGTTGACTGAAGATTTGAAAACAGTTTCCAATTAAACTTGCATGTACACATACAGTCCAGAGATTGCAACGACTAACACTTGATAGTGTTGCATTTGACCCTGTTGGAATTCGAATACATGGACTTGTATACACAGAACTGTCATGTGTCAAAAGTATAGACTCCTTGTATTTACTAAGTCCTCTTACAAAATATAACTTCAAAGTCAAACACAAAGTTAATATTGAGATGCAATGCCTTAGGACTACCACAAAGTGGCATCTACAGTATGATTACCAATCCATACAAACAAAATCATCTGTATGAATTCTCTCACTTAACACGCGTAGTCTACATGCACACATGGATGATATACTCAATGACTATGACACAATGCAATCCGATATTATGTGCTTGCAGGAAACATACATGACATTATGCATGTAAAACAAGCAATTTCCTAATCACAATTTCATATCAAGATACATTACACACGGGGTGATGATATTAGTGAAAAAACATGTAACAATTTTGGAGCATATGCATTTCGAAGAAAACAATGTTGAGATGGTGCTCGCAAAAGTATTTCTCCATGCATCAGAAATTGCAACATTGAATCTCTATGTTGCTCCGCATGCAACATTCTCAAACATACTAAATTTTATTTCCAATGCATTATACCATTTTCATCTTAACGAAACCATTGTCATTGTAGGAGAATTCAATATTGACATGCTACAAAATAATGCCAAAACAAAAGAATTGGAAAACTACATGTGCAAATGCAGTCTCCACTTTCTTTTGGACAACATAAACCATGTACAAAACACACTTATTGACCATGTATGGTCGAATGTGCCCATTTCTCAATATAACGTATTTATCTTAGACACATACTGGTCTGATCACAATACAATTGGTATTGCACTTGAATTATGAGATATACATCAAACATATTGAAAAGTCATATTTCTATGTTTCAAAGCATATATGTCTAGCTTGTTGCAGAAAACCAAGTTATCCAACTTCTTAGTTTTCCCTAGTTTGTAATTGACTTTGGACACAAATATTTTTTACAAAAATTTGTATATATACACAAACATGGATGAACAAACAAAAAAAAATGGTACATTCTTCTAACACTATCTGTTATTCTATTTCTTTTATTCTATTTTATTTACTATATGTACATATTCCTTGTTTTTTCCTTACATGTCAACTTACGTTCATGTCCATTTTGTTTTGTACTTTTTTTCATTGAAAGAAATAGGAAAACTGGACAAGGCAAAGAACTCTTAACCAGAAATGTAGAAGAATACATGCAAAGGTGCATACTTTAACCCGTATTCCATATCCAATTTATTTTCATTTACTCTATCTATACTTGTTCCACTGGTTTGCAGCTCTTTTGTTTGTTTTTTTCCTTGGATACTGCATATCTTCCTGTATATTAACTTATCCTCATGCCAATTGTATTTTCTATGCCGCTATCTTGAAACAAATAAATTTGTCTTTTTTTCATGTGTTCCTACGTAGCAGCTTGATTTCATGTCCATTGTATTCTTTGTATTGCTACAATTAAACAAGAACATAGTAATTGAACACAAGGATGGAGCCTTATTTGCCACAGCTAAGAGAGCTGGAGTACAATCTTCCAAAAGGTATGAATACAGTTGTTCTATATTGAGTATGAACAATATACACATTTTCATAGCCACTGTCTCAGAAGTGACATGGACATGGGAAGTGAACCATCACAAACATCATCACAGCGACAATGTTGAAGGAAAGGATTCATAGATTACACTCTTTCTATGTTTACGAAACAAATATTCGTAGTTATTTATTATGTTATGCCATGGTAAAAATGTTTATGTCGTCTATACCACATGTTTTTTAGTTCACAAGAACTATCGACAAGTAGAAGTGAAACCTCCATCATAGTACAAGGTCCAGAGACTAAGAGGTATGGTTACAAAAACTTTCATCTGCATACATTGTCCAATTTGTGCATATATTGGAGCTTGTCATATTTTTGAATATGCTTGCATGTAAGAATGACAAGTCATATATTTTGTCTATTGCTTGTTGACATAGATATAAACAACATATCTTTTAACTTGAACCAGGGTCTGTTGAGCTCCAACTATATTCCATGGATGAGAATGTTTTTCCCATAGTTGATGTGTTTCTATTACTTGATAATTATCATACTAAGTGTTATTGTGTGAGGCATACAGTTCTTTTCTCCCTTTCTTTTTTCTCTTCTATACTTACCCATTTTCCCTTTTCTTCTTCCCCTCTATTATATGTTTCTGGTTCTATACTTAGTCCCATATCTATGCTTGCGGGTTCCCGAGATGGCGGAGTGAGAAATTCTATGTCCCTCTATATCTTTACATCACGAGTCTAACCGATCATCGTTCATTTTCATACTTATCCAATTTTATGGTCGTGGGTTCTTGTGTAGGCACCATCGAATTCTCATGCCCTGTTTTCGAGGTATACATCTTGCACCCAAAACTTCAGTGACCTACAATTCAACCCCGGACTCCTTGAACTCCCAAGTCTCACTCTACCTACGATGACTCCGTCTAAATTCTTGCATATAAGTGTGCCAAGTCATATATTTTGTCTATTACTTGTTGAGATAGATATAAACAATATCTCTTTTATCTTGAACCACGGTCTGTTGAGCTCCAGCTATATTCCATGTCTAAAAATATTTTTCCCATAGTTGATGTGTTTCTATCGCTTGATAATTATCAAACTAAGTGTTGTTGTGTGATGCATATAGTTCTTTGATCCCTTTATTTTTCCACTTCTATACTTACTCATTCTTCCCTTTTCTTCTTTCCTTGTATTATTTGTTTTTGGTTCTATACTTAGTCGCATATTTATGTGCACGGGTTCCCAGGGTGGTGGAGTGAGAAATTTTTTATCCATCTATATCTTCACATCATGCATCTAACTGACCGTCGTTCATTTCCATAATTAGCCAATTTTATGGCCGTGGGTTCCTGCGCAGGCACTATCTAACTCCCATGCCTCGTGTTTGGGTATACATATTGCACCCAAAACTCCGGTGATCTACAATTCAACCCCGAACTCCTTGAACTCGTAAGCCTCACTCTGCCTACGATAACTCCATATGATTGCCCCGCCTTTCCATACTTAATACCAAGTGTTGTTGTGTGACGCATAAAGTTCTTTGCTCCCTTTCTTTTTCCTCTTCTATACTTATCGGTTTTTCCCTTTTCTTCTTCCCCTCTATTATTTGTTTCTACTTCTATACCTAGCCACATGTCTATGCTCGTAGGTTCCTAGGGTTGCAGACTCACAAATTCTATATCCATCTATATCTTCACATCACGATTCTAACTGACCACTGTTCGTTTCCATACTTAGCCAATTTTATGCTCGTCGATTCCCCGCTAGGCCCTATCAAACTCTCATGCCCCAAACTCTCATGCCCCATAGTCGATGTGTTTCTATCGCTTGATAATTATCAAACAAAGTGTTCTTGTGTGAGGCATAAAGTTCTTTTCTCCCTTTATTTTTCCTCTTCTATACTTAGTCGCATTTCTATGCTCGCAAGTTCCCGGGTGGCAGACTAACAAATTCTATATCCATCTATATCTTGACATCATGAAATCGATCACCCTTTGTTTCATGATATACATCTTGCACCCAAAACTTATGTTATCTACAATTCGACCCCAGACTCCTCGAACTCGCAAGATTCACTCTACCTACGATGAGTATGTCTGTGTCTGTCTGACCACCCCACCTTTTCATACTTTCTCGATTTCCCTTCCATCTTCACACACTTTCCCAATGCAAATTCATTATGCTTTTATTAGCTTCGAAAATATTTCCATTAATGAGCGAAAAGTTGGACGACATCTCCCATCAAAATGCATTAAACAAAGATTTACGAGAGATTGTATTACCATCCTCCAGTGTTCATTCTAAATACTATCACACAATTACTGCCACATGTAGCAATATAAAAAAATCTTCATCAAAACATTAGCTTTTCTCACAGGCACCCCATGTGCACCCCATTCGCCTGAAGTGAGCCATATTTGGATCCATCAACTAAAACTCCCTATTATCGAATTGGCAGAGGTCAATATTATGGCATCTGATTTTATTTTATTTTTTTTGTGGATCTTGAGCTCCAAAAAATTGTTATTTACTTTAACTTTTTGAAGGCATTGTACCTTGCCTTTCCATACTTAGTCGATTATTCATCTCATGTTGTCACAGATTCGCGGGTTCTCGGGCTCCCAGGTCCACAAAAGTTTCGAAGTAGTGATCTCTCTTTTCCATCTGGTCGCCCTTGGTTATGGAAGCAAGTGAAGATCAAGGAAGAAAAGGAAAAACACGAACTGCGTGGAAGACACAGTGACTGTTATTGGGTCGAAGTGAACAAAAGAGTAGAAAAGATGGAGAGAAGTAAGAGAAAGCAAGACATTGGACAATAATATTGAGAATGACCAATCAGTAAGGAAGATGGATCATGGACAACTCAGCAAGCGGAAAAATCCACTATTGGATGCTTTGGAGCACCGCACGAGAAAGAAGGAAAGACAAGCTAGTGAAGCCCTGAAAACGCGGGTCCAGTTGACCTAGGGCTTTAGACACCTAGGATTTTGGTATCTAGGTTTTTGACACTTATTTTTTAGCCTAAATGTGTCTTAGAACTATTGTAATGTATAAATAGAGGTCTAAAGGACCTGGGATGGGTTCTTGTTGTTATTGGTGTTATGATTGTTGTTGTTGTCTTTATTATCGTGTGATCGAGTGAGTACTATTGTGTGAGAGAGAAGTGTTGAGTGTAGAGCCTTATGGTATTGTAATATCTTCAGCTGGGTGCGAAGATCAGTCCTGCAGTTGGGTGCGTAGGAAGGGGAGAGATAGAGAGCAGGAGAAAGAAGATCTGCTAGCTAAGAGCGCAGACAAGAACTGTATGTTTCATCCTAACATATTATAAAGCATAGTTATGTGGAAGTATCCCTAGAGAGAGGGTGAATCATGTATTTCTGGTGTCATGTGTGATTGATGGTGAGTTCTTTTCCATTTTCTATACTGTTAATTGCATTATGGTGTTAGATCTGATAGATAGTTATGCGGAGTATATTTGAACTAGTAAATGATATATAATTGTTGTATTGATTTTGTATTGGATTCACTTGATATCCCCTTCATTGTAGACATCTCTGTCTTGCAACCCCCCATAGCTACTTCAGGTGAGACTGCATCTTCTTCGTAGGTGTTGTTGAAAGGGCCAGTAGTTAGGGTTTGTTGGTGTGCTCTTGGAGCTAAACCCTGGGTCTGCCCCTGTGCCAACAAATGGTTGTGAAACCAAGACAAGAAGCTTCTTGAGGGAATGTCAAGGTGGTTTCCATCGAAGATAGATATTCATAAGTGGATAGAATAATAAGAAAAGGAATTGGATGAAGCCCAGAACAAGAACCCTAATCTTAGTACAGAGGATTGGTTGGAGAGATATATCTTTATTGATATACATAAATTTTTCTTTGGAGGAATCCATCGGGAGCTATATGAGTGGCTAGCTAGGTTAGAAGATACCCAATTTGAGATCATATCTAGGCCACCTATGGTTTGGACGTCGACGTTGATCAAGAAGGTCAAGAGAGTTCATAACGTCATGTAAAGAGTAGTAGATCATTGGTTTGATAGTACCATTGGAGGGTATATCACTGAGTTTGTTGTTGACAGAGTAGAGTCATATAGCCAAGCTGGGAGACATTTCTTTAAGGGACCCAGAGGAAAATTTTTACATTTTCTGAAGTTGAGGATCAAGATGTTATTGCATGAGAAGAATATCTTGAAGATACAGTAGTTAGATGGATCCAAAAAGTCTAATGTTCAATAATTCAAACAGCGATAGCGACATAGAGGCTAGACATACGCGCAATGGGAGAGTGTTCAGAGAAGTTTCTCTTGCGAACCTGTTTAAGCATAAATATGGGGATGAGGGTTTCTAAAGTGGATAAGAGGCAGATCTAACAGACAAGGAGCATTCAAAATCCACTAGGACAGAGGAACCTCACCAAGAAGAGCCAGACACTTCAGGAACTGTGCAGACTGTTGAGGTAAGTACTAGTACTCTCCATGTTGTTTCCGCAGCCTTAAGTAACTAGAGTAACCTAAGTCATTAGAGCAATGTCACTAGTAGTCCACCACATACTTAGTCCAGAAACCTAGGAATATCTATGGTAGACGAGATGAGGTTACCCACCTTTAGAGGAGATGGATCTGAAGATCCTGAACAACATTGGTTTCTTTGCGAAGCTATTTGGAGTATTAAGAATATCACCAGTGAAGCTATCAAATGAGCTCAGTTCAGTACTACCCTAAGAGATCGCGCACTGAGATAGTATATGAAATTTTTCCAAGGAGCTACACCTAAACCATTGAATGCTATTAATTCTTCGCTAACTGTTGAATTCAAGAAACCTAAGTCAGAATCGCAGTGCATTACAGAACTGAAAGAAATCAAGTAGAGAATAGTTGAACCAGTATGGGAGTTAGATCAGAGATTCAAGACCTTGGCAGGCCATCTGAGTTTTCAAATCCCAGATGAGCAGAACAAGGAATGTTTCATTGCAACCCTCTTACTGCACATGAGATTTCCTCTGATGCAACAGAATATTGTTTCGCAGGCTGAGGCGTTGGATATTGCCATGAAGCTAGAATCAACCCATGTGGGAGAATCCAGCTCAGGTATGAGTCAAATCTTGAGTCAGTTAACCAGTTTGTCTCTACAGGTCGAAGATATGAAGAAAGACAAGGGAAAAGATAAAATGGAATACATCTGGTGTCTCAGATGCATATCAAAAGGCCATGACAAGGAACATTGTCCCCTATTCCTTGAATACTTGGCCTCTGGAACTCTGAGCCCCTTGAAACAAGTTACCCTACCCTGGTGCGAGGTATGTAGAAATAGACATCGCCCTGGTGAGTGCTACTACATGCAAAAATATGTTTAGACACCCACAAATTTGTATTGCACATTCTGTAAGTCCATGGGACATGATGATAGGGATTGTAGGGATTAAAATCTCGTGCATGAAAGGTCAAGGGATATATACAAGATTCAAGGCGAAGTACAGCAAGAAGGAAACACTATGCAATATAACTCCCCTGGGAGAGGAAACTTCAACCCTCATGGTGGATTCCGAGGAGGTGGATTCCGAGGAAGAGGAACAAGAGGAGGTATGGGTTGAGGTCGAGGACAAATAATATGTTATAACTTCGCACAACCTGCACACTTGGCAAGGGACTGTCAGAACCCTTGTACCACTTGCAGCTATTGCAACTCTTTCGAGCATGTTATCGAGGAATGTCCAGCATTACTGGAAAAAATTCAAGAGAAACGGGGACCTCAGTCGAACATGCATATACAATTGATCAAAGAAGAACCTCGCGGAGAAGACCCTTGAGTCGTTGTTATCACTCAAAGAGCCGTTGTTACAGGAGAAGACAGAATTATCCAAGGGAAAGCTACAGAAGAATCACGAGTCAGGAAAGTTGTAGAGAAGACACAAACTTTTGATGCAAAGAAAGAAAAACAAATGTTTGAGGAGGCAAGAAGAGAATTCAGGGGATACCAAGGCTCTTCATCGAAGACACGACCAGAAGTAAGAGAATGTGGAATTCCTTTGGCATTCGATCAATTTTCTTCACCCGGAGATGGAAAAGAAGCGAGTAAACTTGTCAGTTTCTTGTATACGTTTATAGAACTGATTAAAGATGAGAAAGCTATACAAGAACTGAAAAAATTGGTTAGACAATATGAGATAGGAATTGTAGATCCTTTACTGAATAAAGCAGTACATCAGCTATCCAAGAAGAGAAGAACAAATAAGGAACTACATCTGAATGCTCAGATTGGAGAGTATGATATAGACTATGTGGTCCTCGACTTAGGTTCAGAGGTCAATGTCATGACGAATCAAACCTGGGAACTGATGGGAAAACCTAAGTTGATCTATTCCCCTATCAGGCTTAGGATGGCTAATCAGCAGGCAGTAAGCCCCTTCAGAAGATTGGAACATGTCCCTATGGACATCGACGAAGTGAGGACATTTGCAAACTTCGAGGTGATTGATATAGTTGATGATATTTGTCCCTACCCTGCACTGTTAGGAATTGATTGGGCCTTCAATAATTCCACTTTGGTTGATTTAAAGAAAAGGTGAATGACATTTGAAGGATATGGCCTTAGGTTCATTGCACCATCAGATCCCGATGAAGTTCTGTGATACGCTGAGCCCATCAGAAAAGAAGACCGTGCATACGAACTGGAAAACATATACAAATTAACAACCAGATAGAAGGATTACATTGATCCTACGGTGGATGGAAAATTGATTTGGTGAAATGACAGCGGATGTTCATCAGACTTGGAAGAAGCATTGGAGAATTTGCAGAACCAAACATACGAAGTATCTATAAGGAGATGTGCTAGTTTAACCAGAGAATTACACTGGATTGGCACAACAGGAAGTAACTTACCCACCTTTGATGGTTTCAATCCTTTAGAAACCTTCTTGTCAGACTTTGAAGAAAGTGTACCAATGCAACAATGCTTGTTGGCAATGGATGAGGCCTTGAAAGCCACATCAGCAAGATGGTGGGGGACACATAAAAACAACATTACAAAATGGGTACAATGTCGTACTCTGATGACAACATGGTTCTCAGCGCAAGTAGACGGTTGCGAAGTCAGGTACACAGGTCAAAGCTGCCCAAAAGACCATGTGTGAAGTTGTGAGGAAGCTTGGAGAAATATTCCTCAAGAGCAGTGGGTGCACAAATTCATAAACACGTTGGACACTATACCTATCAACTGGTACCTTCAAGCAGAACTGCGCCTCATCACTACAGATTGGGAAGGTATGACTCAGAACTTTTTCACCACCTTTTTATTTGAAATCCAATATCCTACAATATATCAAGCATTACAGACTGTAAGACATAAAGTATTTGAGGAGGCACCTAGCCTCCCTTTGGAGCAAGAAGAGGATGAATGGGTTGCGCCTCTCCAGAAACTGCAAGGCTTTTACAACATCAATGCTAATGAAGACGATTATCCTAGGAAGGTTAACATCGCAGATGCAGAAGGCCAGAGAGATGTGGAAGGACCAGGAGTTGAGCTACCATTTATTGGACAACCGATCAAGATCAAGAAAGTCAATATTGGAACAGAGCAAACATCGAAGCTTGAAAATGTTGGAGATTATTGGGATGATGCCACTATTGACAATATCACCGAGTTACTACATGAATATCAGGACTTGTTTCCGACCAAGTTCACCGATATGAAGGGCATTAAAAGGACTATGGGATAAATGAGGATCCCTTTGAAACCAAATTCCAGACTAGTCAAACAAAGACCCTATAGATTGAACCCTAAATATAAGGAGAAAGTGAAGATTGAGCTCGACAAAATGCTAGAAGCAGGGATTATAGAACATGTTGAAGAATCGGAATGGATTAGCCCTATGGTGGTACAAGACAAGAATACAGGAGAGATCAGGATCTACGTAGATCTCAGGAAGCTGAATAATGCCTATTTGCATGACCCCTTCCCTACGTCATTCACTGACGAATTGTTAGATAATGTAGAAGGTCAGGAAGTATATTCTTTTACAGATGGATTTTCAAGATACCATCAGATCCGGATTGCCAAGGAAGATCGCCATAAGACTACCTTTGCCACAGAATGGGGATCCTACCAATATATGGTAATGTCGTTTGGATTGAATAATTCCCCAGCCATCTTTTCCAGGGTGGTAGTCGAAGAATTCAAGGAGTTCCTACATAAGTTTCTAGAAGCATATTTTGATTATTGGAGTGTTTTTAGTTTATTGAAAAATCATATTGAATGTCTAAGGCTAATGTTGGACAAGTGCAGGCAGTGTCAAATTTCCTTAAACCTAAAGAAGTGCATTTTATTTCCACCATTTGGAGTGTTGTTAGGTCATATTGTATGCAAGCAGGGATTGTTGGTAGATCCATCTAAAATTTCCATCATAGTTGATCTACCCCATCCTACTTCAGTCAAACAGCTACGCAATGTGTTGGGACACACAGGATATTACAAGAAGTTCATTAAAAGCTATGCCCAGATCACAACACCCATGAAGAAGCTTTTGAAGAAAGACTGTCAATTTCACTGGACAAAAGAATGCCAACAGAGCTTCGACACACTGAAACAGAAAATGGTTACTACACCTATTCTAGTTTTCCCATATTGGAGTAAAGAGTTTCACATGCATGTCGATGGATCTTCTATTGCATTAGGATTTGGGTAAGAACAACCAGGAACAGGAGACATCGACCACCCATTAGCCTTTGCTAGAAGGAAGCTATCAACCACTAAGATTAATTACACCACCACTGAAAGAGAAGGGTTAGCCATGGTGTATGCGTTGCAGAAGTTCCGCCACTACTTGTTTGGAGGACACTTTAAAATGTTTACTGATCACTCCACGCTGAAATACCTAGTCAACAATCCAGTATTGGGGGGAAGAATATGCATATGGCTTCTTCTATTTCAGGAATATGATTTTGAGATCGTAGTTAAGCTAGGGACAATGAACAAAGGTCTTGACCACTTGTCGAGGTTGGAACATGGAGAAGAACCGACTAGTTTGGAGGATACACTATCGGATGCACAGCTGCTAGCCATTAAAAATATTGATGACCACTTTGCAGAGATAGTTCAGTTCCTGTCAAAAGGAATGGCCCCGAGTGAATATACAATCACCCAGAAGAAACATCTAGTAGCGCGTGTTGCAGACATTTCACTTATAACGAGGCAGCTATACAAGATGGGACCTGACGAGATAT
The DNA here is from genome assembly GCA_009831015.1 of Picea engelmannii. Taxonomy (NCBI): domain Eukaryota; kingdom Viridiplantae; phylum Streptophyta; class Pinopsida; order Pinales; family Pinaceae; genus Picea; species Picea engelmannii. The sequence continues at coordinate 316,671 of ML789323.1, forward strand.
TGAGGAGATGTGTTATGGAGGAAGAAAGACCATTAATCCTCGTTGAAGCTCACGAAGGCATTGCAAGAGGACACTACGTAGGGAAAGCCACTGTGCAGAAGGTTCTTCGAGCTGGCCTTTGGTGGCCGACCTATAGAGATGCTAAGGACTATTATAGAGCCTGTGATGTATGACAAAGAGTTGGGAAACCATCCAGAAGATATGAAATGTCGTTAGCACCACAGTTGACCCTACAATCATTTGATAAATGGGCCATTGACTTCGTGGAACTTATTAACCCACCAGGGAAGTGCACAAAAGAAAGGTACATAATTAATGCGACAGTGTACTTGACCAGATGGGTCAAAGCAAGAGCAGTTAAGGATTGTAGTGACACTACATCTGTGTGCTTCATATTTGATGACATCATAACCAGGTTTGGATGCCTAAAGATCCTTATGAGCTATCAAGGCACACACTTCATTAATAAAATAATAGAATCCTTGACTGAGAAATTTACAGTCCACCATCAGATGAGCACACCTTACCATCCACAAGCAAATGGGACAGTTGAAGCATTCAACAAGATCTTGGAGACAACGCTAACAAAGATTTGCAGTGTCAATAGAGATGACTGGGATTTAACAATACCAACAATATTATGGGCCTATAGAACCACTTGCAAGAAGCTAACAATGCAAACCCCCTTTAAATTGGTGTATGGTCTTGAAGTCATTGTCCCAATGGAATATTTTGTACCAAGCTTAAGAATTGTTTCATTTATAGATATGGACGACATTGGCATTGTTCGAGAGAGGCTTGCACAGTTGGTTGAATTGGAGGAAGACATATTTGTTGCAGGATTTCATCAGCAGGTCCAGAAAGAAAGAGAGAAGGCCTACCACGACAGACACATCAAGAAGAAGGTATTTAAGCAAGGTGATCTGGTACTCGTATATGACAGTAAGTTCATGAAGCATCCTGGGAAGTTCAGAACACATTGGCTCGGGCCATATGAGTTTGCCTGCATTACAGAGGGAGGAGATGCGCAGTTGAAGAATTTGAATGGATAATGGAAGGAAGGTTTGGTGAATGGGAGTTAGCTGAAGTTATATTATGACAACTAGATGCCTCGCATCTCTCAGTAAAAGCATGAGGAAAAGGGTCTAGGTACTAGGTGCAGTTGAAACTGGGTACCAGACATAGAAAAGACAGTCTGCACAAGGGAGGAAGGAAGACTAGATATGGAAGCACATGCTTCCCTGCACAGTCTGAAGACAAAGAAAAGCAGAGGGATCAGATCTGAAGTGCCTCAGGACGAGTCACAGGTGAGTCTTTGGGGCTTGTTGGTCCTTGGTTATGGAAGCAAGCGAATATCAAGGACGAAAAGGAAAAACATGAACTGCACATAAGACATAGTGACTGTTACTGAGTTGAAGTGAGTAAAAGAGAAAAAAAGATAGAATAAAGTAAAAGGAAGCAAGACTTTGGATGAGGAGATCAAGGATAACGGATCAGCAAGGAAGATGGATTGTGGACAACTAAGCAAGAGGAAAAAGACACTATTGGATGCTTTGGAGCATCGCGTGAGAAGGAAGGAAATACAGGCTGGCGAAGCCCTGAAAACGTGGATCAAGTTGACCTAGGGTTTTAGACACCTAGGGTTTTGGTATCTAGGGTTTTGACACCTAGGTTTCTACCTAAGGATGTTGGTGAGTGATTGTAATGTATAAATAGAGGTCTAAAGGACCTAGGATGTGTTTTTGTTATTGTTGTTGGTATTAAGTTGATAGAGGATTCATTGTTATTGTGTGATCAAATGAGAACTATTGTGTGAGAGAGAAGTGTTGAGTGTAGAGCCTTCTGGTATTGTAAGATCTTCAACTGGGTGCGAAGATTGGTCCTACAACTGGGTGCACAAGAAAGGAAGAGCCAAAGAGGAGAAGAAACAAGATCTGCTATTTGAGAGCACAGACAAGAACTGTATTCTTCATCTTAATATATTATAAAGCACAGTTCTATGGACGTAACCCTAGAGAGAGGGTGAACCACTAATATCTTTTGTTTTGTGTGTGATTGATGCTCTATTATTTGTCATTTGGTATATTATTATTGCATTAATGTGTTAGATCTGATAGATGGTTCTACGGATTAGATCTAAACTGGTAAATGATATATAAATGTTGTATTGTTCTTGTATTGGATCCACTTGATATCCCCTTTGGTTGTAGACATCTTTGTTCTGCAACCCCCCCATAGCTACTTCGGGTGAGACTACATCTTCTTCGCAGGTGTTGCCGAAAGGGCCAGTATTTAGGGCTTGTTGGTGGGATCTTGGAGCTGAACCCTGGGTCTTCCCCTGTGCCAACACGCATGCTAGAAAGAAAAGGTAAAAAACATGAAAGATATCGTTCAAGCATGTATCCAAGCCATATCTAGAAGAGACAAACTATTCAAGAAGATAACTGAGATAGATCTAGCTGGAAACACCAGTGAAGTCCAAGACCCGAAATTGATATTCAACTCATTTTTTTTTACCAAGCAATCATTTGATGATCAATTTCATATCTATAAAAGACTGTCATTTGAAAATTTCTATGGCATTCTTGAATATGGTGAAGATGATGTGAAAAACTAGCTAGTCGGTTATTCGATTAAAAACCAAGATATTCAAGAAGCATTGCACCACCTCTCTATTGATCTAAGGGACTTGGAAAATGAATTCTTTGATATAAAAATCTGGCATGAAATCAACATGGTTCCCATGAGGAGCTACATCGAAGAGTGGTTCAAAAAGATTGTCGACCAGATTACTAATGACGGTCAAAGGACACTGCACACGGTTCCCATAACCACCAAGAAAACCATAAAAGGACATCAACGAGAAAATGAAAATGCATGGGACACCATCATAGTAAGTTGATACTGATCACATTCTTTTGTCTTTGTCGATCTCTTCATCCAGTTACTCTAACAAATATTTAACCGAGGATTGGCAATTTTCTCTTTCTTCTTGCTAGGTCTTGATGTTTTTCATCGCCGACTTTCTTCTTTCTACAAAATTCATTCTTGTACATCTTTGCTTTGTAATCCACGGAAGTCTCAATCCCAGTCATTATGGCAAATGCATTTATATTTCACAGAATATGTACTGAACTATATTTTTTTTTACAAATTCCAAGACAACTATTTTGGGAAATATTCTCAAATGTATTTTGTAACCTAGTTTATCTTAATATAAATATTTGAGGTTTTTCTATGGTGATCTTCAATGTTTGGTGTTTTTATTTGAATCTTTTATTTATTTTTAAAATTAACTCATTTCCATGTACATGTTGTGATCATGTTCATGTTTTATATTGTGCATATATTTCAGCTTCCTATATTTCAGAATATGCTTCCATATACAAAATATTAAGTCATATATTTTTTCTCTATTGCTTATGGGTTTGAGCAAAATTTGTGAGCCCAAAACACCCTTCAAATTCAAACATGGTTTACATTTGGACCACAAATAATATATTAAGATACATTAATATGAATACATTTTAAATAAATATAAACAAAATCCCTTTAAAATTGAACCTGACTTTCTCAAGCTCATGGATTGTCATGGGTTTCCTGGTTAGCGGACTGACAGATCCTCATCTCCATCTATATCTTCACATCATGAGCCTGACCAACCACCGTCCCTTTCAACAATTAGCCAATTATCTCACCGCGGGGTCCCAACTTAGCGCTATCGAATTATTATGCCCCGTGTTCCGTGATATACATCTTTCACCCAACACTTCTGTGATATACATTTTTCACCCAACACTTTCGTGATATACATTTTGCACCCAACACTTTTGTGATTTACAATTCAGCCCCGGACTCCTGGAACTCACAAGCTTCACTATACCTGGGTTCACAAAAGTTTCAAAACATTTGTCGTTCTCTTCAATCCCCGCCACATTGTCTCCCTTCTCAATGCACATTCATTATGCTTTTACTAGCGACAAATCAGCACACAGGTTCGCTTATTGGCATTCATAGCAAAAATTCATTCAACAACGATTTACGGGAGTTCAACCAACCCCCGAGTTGGCGCTATTATAAATCTTGCACCCAAAACATCTATCATCTAGAGTTCCATGATATACATCTTGCACCCAAAACTTTCGGCGTCTACAGTTCCACGATATACATCTTGCACCCAAAACTTTCGTGGTCTACAATTCCTCCACAAATTCAAACATGGTTTACATTTGGACCACAAATAATCTATTAAGATATATTAATATGAATACATTTTAAATAAATATAAAAAAAAACTCTTTAAACTTGAACTTGATTTTCTCGAGCTCCTGGATTGGTTGTGGGTTCCCAGTTTAGCTCATCTCCATCTATATCATCACATCATGAGCCCGACCAACCGTCATCCCTTTCAAAACTTAGCCAATTATGTCACTGTGGGGTCCTGACTTAGAGCTATTGAATTCTTATGCCCCCTGTTCTGTGATATATATCTTGCACACAACACTTTCATGATATACATTTTGCACCCAACACTTCTGTGATTTACAATTAGACCCTGGACTCCTGGAACTCGTTGTTCACAAAATTTTCAAACCATTTATCACTCTCTTCAATCCCTGCCACATTCTTTCCCTTCCTAATGCACATGCATTATGCTTTTACTAGCGACAACTCATCACACAGGTTCACTTATTGGCATTAATAAGTAAAAAAATCATTCAACCACGATTTACGGTAGTCCGACCGACCGTCATTTCTTTTCATACCTAGCCAATTCTATGTTCACTGATTCCTGGGTTGGCACAACTGAACTCTCATTCCTCTGTTTTGTGATATACATCTTGCACCCTAAACTTTTGTGATCTACAATTCCATACTTATCCAACTTTATGGCCGCAACCTTCACTATACCCAGGTTCACAAAAATTTCAACCATTTATCGCTCTCTTCAACCCCCACCATATTCTCGTCCTTCCCAATGCACATTCATTATTCTTTTACTAGCGACAAATCAGCACACAGATTCGCTTATTGGCATTAATAATAAAAAAATGCATTCAACGGCAATTTACGGGAGTCCGACCAACCCCCGGGTTGGTGCTATTTTGCACCCAAAACTTTTGTCATCTATAATTCTGCGATATACATATTTCACCCAAAACTTTCATGGTCTACAATTCCTCCACAAGTTGGAACATGGTTTACATTTCGACCACAAATAATCTATTAAGATACATTAATATAAATACATTTCAAATAAATATAAACAAAATCTCTTGAAACTTGAACCTGACTTTCTCGAGCTCCTGGATTGGTCGCGGGTTCCCAGGTTAATCGACTACCAGATTCCCAGGTTAGCCGATTACCAGATCCTCATCTCCATCTATATCATCACATCATGAGCCCAACTGACCTTCATCCCTTTCAACACTTAGCCAATTATCTCATCGTGGGGTCCCAACTTAGTGCTATCGAATTCTTATGCTCTTTGTTCTGTGATATACATGTTGCACACAACACTTTCGTGATATACATTTTTCACCCAACACTTTCGTGATTTACAATTCGACCCCGGACTCCTGGAACTTGCAAGCTTCACTATACCTAGGTTTACAAAAGTTTCAAACAATTTATCACTCTCTTCAATCCTACCACATTCCCTCCCTTCCTAATGCACATCCATTATGCCTTTACTAGCGACAACTTAGCCCATGGGTTCGCTCATTGGAATTAATAAGAAAAAAATGCATTCAACCATGATTTACATGAGTCCGAATGACCGTCATTGCTTTTCATACCTAGCCAATTCTATGGCTGTCGGTTCCCGGGTTGGCACAACCGACCTCTCATTCCCCGTGTTTTGTGATATACATCTTCCACCCTAAACTTTCGTGATATACAATTCCATACTTAGCCAATTTTATGGCTGAAACCTTTACTATACTCGGGTTCACAAACATTTCAAACTATTTATCGCTCTCTTCAACCCTCGCCACATTCTTGTCCTTTCCAATGCACATTCATTATTCTTTTACTAGCAACAACTCAGCACACAGGTTCGCTTGTTGGCATTAATAAGCAATAAATGCATTCAACTGTGATTTAGGGAGTCCGACCAACCGTCGTTTATTTTCATACCTAGCTAATTCTTTAGTCGTCGGTTCTCAAGTTGGCGTAACCGAACTTTCCTTCCCTGTGTTTTGTGATATACATCTTTCACCCAAAACTTCGATGATCAACAATTCCATACTTAGCCAACTTTATGGTCATCAATCCCTGGGTTGGCGCTATTATAAATGTTGCACCCAAAACTTCTACCATATCCAATTCCCTTATGTACATCTTGCACCGAAAACTTGTGTGGTATACAATTCCTCCAGCTCGCAAGCTTCACTCTACCTGGCTTCACAAATATTTCAAATCATTTATCGTTGCCTTCCATCCCCACTACCTTTGTGCCCTTCCCAATGTACATTGATTATGATTTTACTAGTGACAACTCAACACACATGTTCAAACAAAATGGCACTAATAAGTGAAGACCTTGAGGAAATCTCCCATTAACACACATTAAACCACGATTTAGGGGAGCCTGACGGATTGCCCTTCCTTTCCATACTTACCCAATTTTATGGCCCCGGGTTCCTGGCTTGGCGCTATCGAACTCTCATTCTCGTGTTCTGTCATATACATCTTGCACCCAAAACTTCCCTGCTCTACAATTCCACCACGCGCTCAAACTCACAAGCTTCACTCTACTTGTGTTCACGAAAATTTTCAAAGCATTTATCGCTCCCTTCCATCCCTACTACCTTCGCGCCCTTCCCAATGCAAATTAATTATGCTTTTCTTAGTGACAACTCACCACACAAGTTCGAAAGGATTGGAAATGCACATTAATTATGCTTTGATTACTGATTAATAAGCAAATACCTTGAGAACATCTCCCATTAAAATGCATTAAACCATGAATTACGTCAGATTATATTATCAGATATATTATTCATATGTTACATTTCATATTACTTTATGGGAAGATTCCACTTCATACTAATTACTTTCGTCCTGCCATCTATTCCTCGGTAGATTCTTTTTCAATAACTATACAGTAAGATATAAGTTATATCTTAAATTACTATTCAATGTAATTTCAATATACCTTTTAATATTTACAATTTTATTTATCATTTCATTTCTAAAAAACAATTGAACATAACTTTTTAATATTTTTTAAACATCTATTCTAATTATCGTTTACTTACCATACTGTTAATTTATGTTTTTTTAACAATATTCCTCGATTCTCCCCATTTTCCAAAAATCATCACCATGAATAATTATAAGCTGCCAACTATCATCTCCATAACCAAATCTACTTAGAAGGGACTAAGCTGCCACGCAACACTTGTTAAATAGAAGATATGTATCAATGCTTGAATTTATAGTCTTCTAAGGTTGAAACATTGTTTCATTACAATAGGTATATTTAATACCATGTTTCATTATAATAGGTATATTTAATAGCATGTCAAGCAACATTATATTAAAGATATTGATTTTTGTTATTGGTAAATGTAAACAGTTTCATTTGATTTATTTAACATCCCCATAACCAAATTGCTCTGATACTACAAAGTAACATCCATGTTACCAAACTTCTCTGATACCAATATTGTAACATTGCCCAGCCTACTACTGAGCAATGCTACTCCAAAATCCATTGCACAGATTCTACTCTATAACATTAGTTTGTGCACTAATACTTGAAGTAATGCGCACCCCAAGCTAAGTCAGGCCACACAACTTATAACAACGGAAGTAACACAATGCAACTGCATGCCTAAGCATTTTTAACACACAACATTATTGTGCGCGTAATCCACTATGAACATGTGATATCTATGATGCATGCAACCATTATGGTGCCACACGCCAATTATGTTCTCCTTGTGTGCGCAGACTGTTTTCCTGTGAGCACAAGTAATTTTTTTCTCTTGTGCACATAGAGTATTTCCTGCGCACACGACCATTATAGCTTCACCACGAAGACTCATGACCAATATCATAAGGTTAGCATAAAAAGAAAACTAACAACAACTTTCGTACTCGTGCATGACTACAAACACTGACTATCAACACCAGACATACATGTGTAAGAAACATAATACAGAATAACAACAGTTATTTATATGAAACAACATACAAGAATTAAACCCATATTAAAAACAGATAATTAATCACACACAGTAAATGAGACAAGCACATAAATACAATTTTCTTTTATGAAAATTCACTAACTGTGCGCAGAACTCAGACGTTCCTCCCAGTCATAGACTATATTTCTCATATACTTTCAGCAACATGTCACCCCCAAGATGGGGCTTAACTCCACCAAGGAAAAAAGGGTTCTTATTTCCAAGCTAAGGTCTGATAATCAACAAAATTTCTCAGTCCAAGGTTCCCATTGATGTAACTATCCTATAGTATCTCAGTCCCCATGTGTCTATCACACCCAAGGAAGTGTGCCCCTTCTTTTCTCAACAGTGCCTCGGCTTCCCCACTTCCCTTCCAGGTTCCAAAAATAAGTCAGAAAATAAGTCTCAGAGCCCTACAACTAATGTCGAGCACACCAGGGACAAATTCCCAACAAAACTCTCACTTGGAGAGAATGTTCACAAGCCTAACAACTCGCCTCTTCGACCAAAAATCTCTCGCCTAGAGATAATGCTCACGGGCATGACAACCTGCCTCTTCGACAATAAAACTATGGTTACAATACATAAAACACTTACAAGTTTTTCTCTGCAACTAAGATAATAGTCATCCTTCTCAGATGGTTCGACCCCCTCTGCACATGAGAAAATGAATGAGTTCTCCCCCCGAAATACACTAAGGAAAACAATATATATTGCATGCCTTAAATTGGACACTTGTCACCTTGAGAAGTATTTTTAGCTACTTGGTGACTCATTCCCATCCCTCGGGAACTTAGGATAAATAAATATCCATAAAATACACTTTTATGGAAATATTAATAAAATATTCCCTAGGACTTAAGTCCCCCTCCTTTTCCCTTTTCCAGTGGAGTTATCCCCCCGTTTATTTTTGTCTAATATATCTACATGCAACGATGTGATTATATTAATAACTTGAGTGTGAGTACTTTTACATGCATAGGTGCACTGACCTATTTGCATCTCGGCTCACTAGCCTCATAACCACACAGGATCTTCAGCCTCCAATACATATACATCATCGAATCGATGTGCACTTCCAAGTAATCCCCACACACTTACTCAAGTGTGTGCACACTATGAAATGTGTGTACCCTTCCTTTGATGTGAAATCCTCGCACACTGCTAAGGTGCACGCAAAACCAAAACTTGGTACTAACGACTCACCAGCCTTTATGTACATTTACATTTACAATTGGTACCAACGGCTCACCAACCTATATGTACAATTACAAAGGTTTCGGATTAGGGACATTAGATTCCCCTCCCCCTTATGTATGCGTGATTATCCTCAGTGCATTATATACACATGTACATACAAAATTTCAAAAATATTCAAAAAGATGTGGATATTATGCCCACATAGCATCTTCGCGTTCCCAAGTTTCATCCTCGAGACCATATAACCAGTTCCATTGGACCTTTACCAACTCCATGGCTCGATTCCAGAGATATTTTATTTTTCAATCCAATATGCAAAGTGGTCGCACTCGAAAATTGCCTTCTAGATCCACCTGAATCACATTCCAATCAATAATATGATTAGCATCAGGTACATACTTTTTAAGCAATGTTACATGGAAAACATTAGGAATACACAAGGATGTAGTAAATGCAAGCATATATGCAACAGAACCAATCCTCTCTAGGATTTCAAATGGCCCACAGTAGTGTGCAGCCAACTTAGAACAATCTCCCAACTTCATGGAATTGCATCTGGATTTTACTTTCACGAAAACATGGTTGCCCAATTTAAACTCTATGTGGGCTCTGCCTTTACTTGCGTAGCTTTTCTACATGTCTTGGGTAGCCTTTAAATTATGCCTTATCTTTACCATCTGCTCTTCCATTTCCCAGAGTAGATATGGCCCAACCATTGTGTGGTCTACTAGGTTGTCCCAACTCATTGGTTTGTTGCACTTTCTACCATAAAGTGCCTTAAATGGGATCATATTTAAAGACACTCGATATCTATTATTGTAAGGAAAATCTACCAAGTGAATGTAGTCTTCCCATTTTGATGGCTTATCCATCACATACATTCTGAGCATGTCTTCAATCACTCAATTTACCCTCTCTGTTTGTCCATCTATCGCAGGGAGACATGTTGTGCTAAAGTTTAGATTGATCCAAATCCTTTCAATAGCCCTTTTCCAAAAGTTCAAGGTGAAATTGGAATCTCTATCAGACACAATTGTCTTAGGTACACCATGCAGCTTAGCAATTTCTCACATGTATACTTCAGCAATGTTGGCTACCTTGTGCGTTGACTTTACTGGAATAAAATGGGTATCTTTAGTAAGATTTTCTAGCACCACCATAATAGAATCATGTTTCTTAGTAGTCCTGGGTAGATTAGTAATCAAATATATGGTCAAAACTTCCCACTTCCACTCAAGAATAGGAAAATGTTGTAGCAAACCATCTAGATGTATGTGCTCAGCCTGACCTTTCAACATTCAAGGCATCTAGCAATAAAATCAGCAACTTCTTTTTTCATGCCTGGCCAATAGTATTGTTTATTTACTGCGACAATTATCTTCTGGTAGCCTAGGTGTCCTGCATAAGAAACCTTATGCATCTCTGATAATATCATAGTTTTCAAATCTTAATCATTTGGCACATAGACTCTGCATATATATATGAGGATACCATCCTCTTTTATCTTGTAACCTTCCAAATTATGTTGTGAGATACCTTGTTGTAAAGTTTCCTTTATGTCCACATAGCGCTGATATGATTTGGAAACTTCTAAAATTATGTCATAAAAATCTAATCTGTACATGATAATGGTTGTAGCATGCATATTGTGCACCCTCCTACTAAGTGTGTCATCCACCTTGGTTTTTTTCCTCTGATATGATTTATGTCAAATTCATACTCACTGAGGAATTATAACCACCTGCTTTTTCTGGAATTTAAACTTGGTTGTCCAAATAGATACTTCATAACACTATGGTATGTTCTTAGCTCAAATATTTTACCCATGAGATAGTGTCACCACATCTTTAAGGCATGCACTATGGATGCTAATTCTAAGTCATGACTAGCATAGAGCCTTGCATGCTCTTTTAACTTTCTTGATTCGTAGCATATCACATGCCCATTCTAAATAAGGACTCCACCGATCCCTTCCTTGCATGCATCTGTGCACACAATGAAGTCTTCATCTGAATCAACAATTCTCAAAATTGGTGCACTTGTCAACAAACTCTTCAAGTGTTGAAAACTCCTTACATAATACAGAGTCCATGCAAATTGTGCATATTTATTTTGCAAGGATGTAATTGGATTCACAATATTTTAGAAGCCTTCAATAAACATTTTGTAATAACCTGCAAGTCCCATAAAGAACCTCACCTCTGTGACATTTCTTGGTGTCGGGAATTCCTCAATGGATTTATTTTTTCTAGATCCACAATTGTTCCTTCCTTGGAAATGATATGACCCAAATAATGAATATCCCACTGGTAAAATGAGCACTTGCTCAAATTTGCATAAAGATGATGCTCCCTCGGTACTTGGAACACCATCCTCAAGTGTTTCTCATGCTCTTCCTCGGGATTTGAGTAAATAAGTATTTCATCCAAAAATACAATGAAAAACTTATCTAAATAATTTCTGAAAACTCCATTCATGAAACAGATGAAGATAGTTGGTGCATTTGAAAACCCAAATGGCACCACTATGAACTCATTATGTTCGTACCTCATTCTAAAAGAAGTCTTGTTGATGTCTTATTCTTTAATTCTCACTTGGTGATATCCATATCTAAGATCAATATTTGAAAATATCGGCACACCCCTCAACTGATCAAGGAGGTCATCTATCCTTGGCAAAGCATACTTTTTCTTTTTTGTTACTTTGTTCAACTACCTGAAGTCGATGAAAAGTCTCAGCGTACCATCCTTCTTCTTCATGAATAATACTGGGTGTTATCACTCTGTAATTTCTCAGGCTGAGGGAGAAATTGACAGAGGTAACTGTTTCAACCGCTTGGAATCTTGGATCTAGCCCTCCAAGACTCAGAGAGGGCTCTCTCTCTGTGTTTTAACTTGGTTTGGAATAGGATATTAGGCTAGTTATGAGGGATCGGGGTTTTGGGTTTTTAATTGGTTGGTTTGGGACAACAAGGAGGACCATTGGGCAAATGGGGTCTGCGCTTAAATATATTACTCACTCTCATATCTAGAAAAATCTCCTACACAGGGCAAGGTAGTGGAAATGTTGGATTGAATTAAGTTTTAATGGTGTCGATTGAGGAAGAAATAGGGGAGGAAAAAGCCAAGCAGAGGAGCATTTAAGAATTCCTAAACTGAGCTTTTAGAAGAGAAACATAAAGATTATCAAGAACCAGATGCAGAGTATTTCTCCAATAAATTATGCTCTATTAATTTTTCTTTGAAAATAAGAATTTGAAAACAAATGAAATGATAACTGGAAAAACACATAACAGAGAAAAGAAATGCCATCAACACCTCGACACAAGAATCCTGTCAACAGCTTGCCTATTACTGATCGATCATTTCAAGATTACAGAAAAACACTTTCTGGAATGGCAAAGCCCATAGTCCAGCAAAGAAAACTACTTCCCCTCAGTTCAAACCCCCCTGCCTCTTTTACATGTGCCTTCATATAGGTAAAGAGACTCTTGGTCTTCCCTACCTGAGTCCTCTCCCTGCTTTCTAAAAATAGAAAACGGTTACAATGATTGACACATGTAAACTGTCTCCTAAAACAAACAAAATAGTAAATTAAAGGAAAGTTAAATTTGGAAATTGTTGCTTGGTTGTCACGAATTTGCTGGAAGGTTGTTGATGCCTATCCCTCGAATTATGAAACTAATGGCCACTTGTCCCTTTGATTGTTGGTCCTCTGTCTGGGAAAATGAGATTATCTGCCACCTCCTTGCAATTGTTATGTTCTGTTATTATTATTCCTTCTCCATAGGAATCATATTGTGGCCTTCCTGTACGACCAAGCATCTGCATAATATCTAACGGACTGAGTTCAGTCCATGCACCTTTCTCAGGATTGTAAATTTGATTTCCCTTTATAATAACAGTATGAGTAGGAAGATTTACTCCCCATGCAAGAGTAGCAGTAGACACCAAAACTTGAATATGGCCATCAGCAAAAAGGTCTTCTACCAAATTTTGATCTGCTTTGGCCATCCCTGAATGAGGGGTTGCAAAGCCATACGGAAATAGGTCTCTCAGATCATTGATTTTCACTGATTCAGTCTCTGTTTGGAGAATCTCTCGGCTGGCACTGTCTTCCTTCAGAAAGCATCCAAGTGTGTCATTTGTAAGAGCTATATCTCTTATAGCATGGGCTATCTTTATTGTTACTTTCCTGGAATGCACAAAGACCAAAACTTTATGCTTCCCAGCAACCGACATCACCTTTTCATAACACACATCATTCATCAACTGAAACCTCTAGAGTGGCTTCTTGACAGTGATCCCAATATATTGTTGAGCCAACGGGAAAGGTCTGTAACTGTTATTAAAATAGAACAGCCCATCTGACTTAACCCTCAAAAACAGGGAAACATCCTCATAGTTTGGAAGTGTTGCAAACAATCCCACCAATCGAATTATTTCCTGAGTAGTATCAATTTTCCTAACTGTCATGGACACAATGCTTTCTAGCACTGGTCCTCTATTATCATTGTGAAAGATGAATCTCATCAATAATTAAAAGCTTCACAAGTTGGGTATATGTCCTATCCCCGAACTTTCTAGTAATAATATCCCATTTTTCGGGAGTGGTGACAATTATCTGGGTTTCCTCTATCTGTTGACGAGACATTGATTGATCTCATGTAAGTTCTTTAACAGATATTCCATAAGACTGTAGCTGGTTAGACAAGTTCCCAACCATTTCTACAACCAATGCTTTCATAGGTGCAACATAAACAACTTTGAACTTGCTCAAATCAACAGAACCGTCTGCACCCCTATTGATAGCAATCTATTGAAGTATGGTTAACATGGCAATATTAGTCTTCCCAGCACTCATGGGTGCACACAAAAGAAAATTCTCAGGCATAAACAGGGTAGTTTTATATACTTTGCTTTGCACTCTGTTGAGTTGCTTCATCCCAGAAAATGTAGGTTGTGCCCAATCTGGCATATCCGATATCTTCACAAGTTCCTCTCCTTCAGCAAGTGGTTTCGCCTTCAATGCAGGGACATGGACTTCCTCCTTAAACTTATTGCATACAGTTTCCAATCCCTTCTCTTCAGAATCGGTGGCATTATTGAATTCTACTTCACCCTCAGTTGTGAAGTGAATGTATGTCTTTGAATGCCTTGTAAAAATGCCAATTTGCCGAATTACCGCAATAGATGTTGGATCAAGGAAAGGGGCATCAAATGGAGTAATCAAAATTCATATCTATACAATTAATATTAAATGATTGTCAACTTAGTTTGGATTTTGGTGAAATGCAATGAACACAGTTGTCATTTGTAAACTCATAGCTGAGTGTGTGAGGATTTCACGTTTGACACTTGGTCAACACTGCATATATAATTTTTTATTTCTCATATAGGTGTTGATATATGCGAACAATACCACCATTATTCGATGCGTTGAGTAATATACAAAGCCTTCATGGGCTCCTCCTTCATATGACTTGGTACATGGCACTTGGGTGCCTTGTCTTGGCTTTGTTGGGTGCTATCTCATGTTTGTTCACCCGTGTCTTGTGTGTTGATCACTGTAGGTGTGTGGCTCGACGACTGAAAATTGGCCTTCGGGCCCAAAATTTTGGCAAAAATTTAAATTAAATAAAACCCTGCTATAAAGCCCGAGAGTCTATAATAAGAAAATGGCCAAGAAACATAGGCCCCAAGAACTTTCAAGTCTTCAAAATTACAAATAAAACCAAGGCTCCAAGAAACTATTTGGATCCAATATATAAAGAAAACGCCCAATTTTGTTTCAGTAAGAAAACACTATCATAAATAAACTTTGTACCAGAGCCATAACCTTTCTTAAACCGCATTCATTGATGAAGGATTTTTCCAAAATAGATCTGGGAACATGACATGTAGCCATCATTTTTTCTGTGACATCAATGGAGAAGACATCTTTGGAGAGGTACGGATAGCCTTTTGTCAACTTTGCATTTTCAATATGGGCCATGAGCAATCTTCTTTATGCCTGAAATGGATATTAGTCAGAATATTTATTTCCTATCATTTATAGGATCCTAACACTGGGGAACCCAAGCTGACACACTTGGGCATATATATCCCTTCCTCATAAGCTCTTCAAGTTGCATATGAAACTCCTTCATCTTTGGCATACACATTCTATAAGGAGTCTTGGATACAGGTGTTGCTCCCGGCATCAAATTTATATAGAAATAAATATTTCTTTTAGGTGGCAACCCCGATATCTCTTTAAAGACATCCTCAAATTATTTCAGTACTATGCAGTCTTCAACATTTGGCACTTTATCCTTAAGTGCCTCTTCCATGTGCACTGCAAATACTTGACATCCTTTCCTCTAACTTTTCTTCAATTGCAAGGATGAAACTCCTCTGATAGTTACAGCTCTTGTAATACCTTGAACTGTTCTTAAGTTTCCTTCCTCATCCAAGCAAGTAAATTCCTTATTGTAACAGTCTAGTATAGAATGATGTCGGCATAGCCAATCCATACCAATGAGACAATCATACGAGCCCAAAGGTATCATATTCAAATCATCATTTGTGTGCATTCCCTTCATTTCCATTGGACATGCCTTAACCATCTAATTAATTTTCCTTTTTTCTCCTGTAGCTAACTACACCAACCAAGGTTTTCCAAGCTTGCTTCATGGCAATTAGAATATTTCCACCATCTTAGGATCTCGGTAACTATGACTAGATCATGAATCAATTAAAATAGCAATGGGTTGGTCATTAATCTTACCTTCCACTTCATTCATGTGTGATTGAAACTCGGCTTGCTTGTTATCCAGGGCTGTGTAAATCCTAGGTACAGTTCTACCCATGTCTTCAACTGTTGTAGCTTGTTGTACATTGTGCATAGTCCTAACTTTTTCACCTCATTGAGGGAAATCTCTATGCATATGATCTCTGCCAAAACCCCAACATTGAATAGGTTGTTGCCTTGGCTTTTTCCTCGATGTCTCCATTATTTTGGGCTCATTAAGAGTTGGTTTTCCTTGCACAATATTTCTAAAAAATGGTGGCTTGTCCCCCTTCTTCCTTTGTTCTGCCTTTCTTTTCATATTTTCTTCCTAAGCCTTTCTGAAATTTGGTCGTCCCCTTTGTTGATCATAAAGACACTTAGTGTGCCTTGTTGTTTCCTCCAATGTCTTAGGGTCATCATAGTGTATCTTGTCATTGATAAATCATGGCATCCCACTCAGGTACCTATGAATTTTAACTTGTTCATCCTTGATGAATGAAACATACTTTAGTAGCTCTAAAAATGTTCTTTCATACTCATCTGTTATCATACTCCCAATCTTGAGTTCAAATAACTCCTTCATTTTCTTGTTATAGTATCGCATGGTTAAGTATTTCTTTTGAAAATATCTTTTGAACTCCCTCCAAGTAACCTTCTTCTCATCAATGTATTTCACTTTCACGAACTGGTCCCACCACATTGATGCTTTTCCTTTTAGCTAATAGATGGAAATTCTCCCTTCTACCTGTGCAGAATAATTATGTAGCTGGAAGTAATTCCTCATACCCAGCAGTCAAGTCTCTACATGTTCATCCTTCTTATGCTCACTGTCAAATATAGGAGGCTTGATCTTATTCATTTTTCCTTGTAGCTCATCCACCCCAGTCCTTATCTTATGCTTTCTGACAGGAGATGGACTTGAGCTATTGTGAGCTTTGCTAAATGAATTCTTTGGTGGGTGGTGATGATGTTTATTAACACTTCTTGTTTCTCTTCTTTTCTCATCATGAGACCTGTGACTTCTTGACCTACTCGACTATGTCTCCCTATCCATTTTATTTTCTATTGTGACCAATATTTTCATGAACTTGATATTGAAGTCATCTTCTTGCTCCTTGTCTTTCATATGCCTTTCATTATCATATTTATAGCTTTGGACATATTTTTTCAGTCCCTTTATGGTTTCTACCAAGTTTATGCAATCTGCCTTGGATTTTGTGCCATCGACGCCCAAACTGACATACATATCTTTGAATTCATCATCATGGCTAAAAGATCTTTGTGAATCCTCCATGTTGTTTGAGTTTATGCATTGATTTTTTCTTGCTCTAATCACTGATAATTCTGCAAAATGTGCAGGCAATAAGATTTGTTAGATGAATTTATGCAATATCTTCATGAAAACTCTGCACCATTTTGTCAAAATCCTTTCTTCTGAAGCCCATGCATGCAGATGCATTCAACATGTATCAATATGCAATGTCCATTTCAACATTGTGTGTCAGTATTGCGCATTCACCACAAATTGTTCTCTGCATAGCCCCAATATTTAGTGTGCACACCCATGCACAATTGTTTACTGTGTAGTTCTAGTGTTGCATCTTGCAATGTCCAAAATTTAGTGCGCACACTTGCGCATTATTATTTTAGGCACACCATGGCTACACTATAATTTCAAATTCGGAAACTTATCAATTAAAAATTTTCCTTAAATAGAAACTTGGCCCATCTAGGCTCAGTGTTGAAACCATATCTATGATACTAGACTGTAATATCCCCATTACCAAAATGCTCTGAAACACAATGTAACATCCCCATAACCAAACTACTTTGATACCAATATTGTAGCATTACCTAACCTACTATTGAGCAATGCTACTCCAAAATTCAACGTGCAGGTTCTACTCTATAACATTAATCTGTGTAGTAATACTTGAAGTAACGTGCTCAACCCCAAGCTGAGTCACACCACACAACTTATAACAACGGAAGTAACACAATGCAACTATGTGCCTAATCATTATGATCACACAGGACTACTGTGCATGTAATCCACTTTAAACATGTGATATCTACGACGTAGACAACCATTCTAGCGTCACATGTCAATTATGTTCTCCTTGTGCGCGCAAACTTCTTTCCTGTGCACACAAGTAAATCTAACCTCTTGTGCACACAGATTATTTCATGTGCACACAACCATTCTTCTTCGCCATGAAGACTTGTGACCAATATTATAAGGTTAACATAACAAGAAAACTAACAACATTTTTCATACTCATGCACAACTACAAATACTAACTATCATCACCACACATACATGTGCAAGCAGCATAATACAAAATAACAACAATTACTTATATGCAACAACATACAAGAATTAAACCCATATTAAACACATATAATTAAGCACACAGTAAATGAGACAAGCACATAAATACACTTATATTTTATGAAAAGTCACCAACTACGTGCAGAACTCAGACGTTCCTCCCAGCCATAGACTTTGTTGCTCATATAATTTCAGCAACGAGTCACCCCTGAGTTGGGGCTTAACTCCACCAAGGAAAAAAGGGTTTATATTTCCAAGCTAAGGTATGATAATCAATAGAATTGCTCAATCCAAGATGTATGTTGTTGCAACTAGCCTACAATCTCTCATTCCCCACACGCCTATCACACCCAAGGAAGTGTTCCCCTTCTCTGCTCAACATTCCCTCGGTTGCCCCACTTCCCTTGCAATGTTTTAGCAACATGGCGGACAGGAAGTCTCAGAGACCTGCAATTAATGCTCAACACACTAGGGAACAATTCCTAGCAAAAATCTCACCTAGAGAGAATTCTCATGACCCAGACAACCCACCTATTTGACAACAAATCTCTCACCTAGAGAGCATTCTCAGGGGCCTGACAACCCGCATCTTCAACATAAAAACTTTAGTTACAATATAGAAAACACTTACAAGCTTTTCTCTATAGCTAAGGTAATAGTCGTCCTTCTCATATGGTCTAACCCCCTCTACACATGAGAAAATGAATGACTAATTCCTCGAATGATTTCTCCCCGCAAAATACACTAAGGCCAGCAATATATATTGCATTCCTTAAACTAGACACTTGTCACCTTCAGAAGTAGATTTAGCCACTTGGTGACTCGTTTCCATCCCTCGAGAAATTAGGATAAATAAATATCCATAAACTACACTTTTCTGGAAATATTAATAAAATATTCCCTAGGACTTAAGTCACCCCCCTCCCTTTTCCCTTTTCCGATGGAGTTATCCCCCCATCTCTTTTCGTCTGATATATCTACATGTAGCGATGTGATAATATTAATAACTTGGGTGTGATTAATTTTACATGGATAGGTGCACTAGCCTATTTTCATCTCAGCTCACCGGCCTCATAACCACACAAGCTCTCTGACCTCCAATACATATACATCCATATATATATACAACTTGACTCAATGTGCATTGCAAGGTAATCCTCATGCACTTACTCAAGTGCGCGCAACACTGTGAAATGTGTGTACCCTTCCTTTGATGTGAAATCCCCACACATTTCTTAGGTATGTGCAAAACCAAAACTTGGTACTAATGGCTCTCCATCCTTTATGTACATTTACATTTACAATTGGTACCAATGGCTCACTAGCCTATATGTACAATTACAAAGGGTTCGGATTAGGGACATTACAATTTATGGGAACTATGAACCTTAAATTCACATTAACATGAGACAAGTTACATTTTTTCACACTTTAGCATAAAACATGTCTTCTATGGGATTTGAACGTGGGTCTCAACAATGACAACTCAAGGTATTTACCGTTTGATCTCATATATTTAGGATAATAATTTTGGTAGGCCTTAAGAAGACTATGGGGGCGGGATTTGGTCCATGTGTAAGTGGATAGTGTGATTCATGTCTTGCACATTCAATTACTGCCTCTAAGTTCCCCCTTGGCTACATTATATATCAAGTGAATATCTCATTTCATAGGCCTTGATGAAAATGTGTGGGTGGGCTTCATGTGTGCATATGAGTGGTGTTATGTGTACCTCCAATGCTCAACCACTACCTTTGAGTGCCCACATCACTACCTTAATTTTCCAAATAAATCCCTTGTGTCAATTAAACTTTGGTCAATGATGAAAATTATCATTCCAGACCATTGGATCCAATCTATTTTGGCTTAATAAAGACATTGATTATTATACTATCTTACTTGTATTATTTAACCCCAATTTTGTATAAAAAAATATCTTGAAATCAACAATTTGCAAATATCCATTGACATACATATCAGCAATAATAGTTCATCATATCAATTCTCTTAATGGAAAACCTTTGAGGTGTCTTCCAAGAGAACAAGTATTATGGCCCTTATGCAAGGAAGATCGGGTTAAAAATTAAAATTCGATGGTCCAACAAAAGGAAACCTTAACCTAGAGGCACAAAAGGTGCCCTAAGGAACAAGGACATGGAATTTTTATTCATATCTAAAGTTTATTAACATGGCCTCAAATAATAAAGCATAGGCAAGGCCTTGACCAAGAGAATAACTAGGGTTCTAATCCCTCGAAGTAGAAGGGGATTCCAAACTTCTCATAGATATCCTCAATGGTAGATAAAGGAGTAGTTGTTGGCTCATCATAGGAAAATTTGAATGTTATCAAGCAATAATTTATAGAAATGATCATAAGTTTTTTTCCACGCTAGGAGGGAAAAGAAGAAAGTCATTGATTAGTTGGCATATAAGTATGTTATCAAGCAACAATTTATATAAATGATCATAACCTTTTCTCCCACGCTAGGAGTGAAAAGAACAATGCCATTTATGGCTTGGCATTGTTATCCCCCATTTCTAGGGATAACTAAGGAGATGATGTCTCGAGGCCCTCAGGTTGCAGACATGGAGTATCAAGAAGCAGATGAGAAGATAGGGGCCCCTATCATACCATGCATCACCATTTGATCAATGGCAGCAACGTCCACCACACCTAGCTTAGCCTATAGAGGACCACAGGTCTTGCTTCATGAGATAACAAGTATGATATCGTGGTAAGTGTCATTTTAATATTTGAAGCATTTGAATATGTTGCAAAGGATCATTTCTTGATTTTTAAAACATTTGCTCTGAAATTATGTTTTTTTCCCTATTTCACCTTGGTGAGTGTCATGGTTTCCTAGTAAGTGGCCACCCTCAGGGAAAGCGTTGCTAATGGGGGGTCTCCTTGAAAGGTCATTGTACCATTCCCACTCATTCTTGCCACCTTCCATTACTTGTTCCCTTATGTTTCCCCATATTTTAGGTTTTCGGGCTTATTTCCCCAAGAAGATCATGTACCTCATTCCATGGGTAGAAGGAGCCACTTGGCTCAAAAGTGCGCTGGAAAAAACATCATGCAATAAAATCTCACCCTGGGATCCTGAGAGCAATGAAATGCCTCTCTAAAAAAAGTGAGGGACCTATGAAATAAATAACTAATTAATTAATGTTTTTTTCCAAAGTAGATCGTTTGTGGGATATGAATTTCCTATTTAGTGCCCCTTATTGTCTTCAACTTGGAAACACATCCAAAATAAATGGCTAATAAAGGGCTTGGAAAAATATGCTTTAAAAACAAAAAGAGGAAAAGGATTTGGTCAGCCCTCAACAAAGGTACCCATAAATGAGACAATATGAGCCCTATTATGTCATGAAACCCCATACCTAGAAGTCTAACCCCATACACCTCACATTCATTACATAACCTAGAAAGGATTATCCTTGGGAACATCCCCTACTTGAGGAATTGGTTCACTCAATAGGGCATTATGACGCCCCACCCATATCTAAATTTGGCAAGGTGTATAAGGTCTTTGAGCATTTGTTTATTTTGAAAAGGGGGGATTTAATGCACATGTTTCAGTGGTTATTTTATTAGATATGGATTACTTGGAATGATACTTGTGACTTATGGACCCTTGGAGGGAATACTTCTTTGTCTTTGCGGGTCCTTGACAGATGAAAATTTGATCATGAAGGAACAAGGTCACTTGGACCTTCATTGGGGCATGAATTCCATAGGTTGGATGATGTGTCTCCTCTCCCTGGACACACTGGAATAGGAATGTTGCCTTTGGAGGCACTTGGAAACCATGAGATGACCATGTTACAACTCATTTCACCCCAATGATGGCCTTGGAAGGCCTAAAACGTCACACCTTATGCCCTAGATGTCACATGGGTTTAGGGTTTTGATGGGGTTTTCTCATGGTTGATGATGGTGTGGCTTGGTTTGATGGAGAGAGAGACACTTGGAACGTGTTGGAGCACTTGGTGGCATGATTTATGGCCTTTGTAGACCCAACATTCTTCATCAAATGCTCAATGTCTCTCCTAAAGGCCCTACGTCACCCTCTAGGGCATGACATGACCCCTAAAAGGGGATTTTCTTTTTGTAAATTTGAATTTTAAGATGTAAAATGACAAATAGGGAGGTCGGCCTCTCCAATTTGATGTTGAATTTTCAAAAAGTGGAAAAAAAAGTTTTAGGTGACCTTATATAAATAGAGGTCGCCCCTTTTGTCATTTGGATCATAACTCACTTGAGAATTACAGACTTGTTGGCTGAAATTTTTTCCCTACTTGGGAAAATCACAAATCTCTCTCTCTCTCTTATGTTATTTGGATGGTAGTACTTGTATTTTGGTGAATGAATCTAAGGATCTATCTCTTGGATTCTTTTTATTGGTAATTTTGGTGGAATATGCTTGATAAGAAAGGGTTTCTTCATGTTTTTCTTGGAATTGGTAAGGAATTTCTGCATTAATTGTGTTTTTCTTCTTGTTTCAACATAAAATTGTATAAACCCTTGGATGAGTATAAAATCATACACTGTCCATCAAGTCTACTTTGTTATCATTGAATAAGCTACTTTGCAAAGGTTGCTAGAAGGAGTAAAAAGGATTACACCCTCCTAGATTTACCTTGCTAGTTGTGTTTGCTCTAGGGAGTAAAAAGGATTACACCCCTAGAGAAGTAACAAAACTAGCTCTTACACAAGAGACTCCATAGCCCAATTTATTTGGCACTAGTCTAATTTGCATTGGATATATAAAATCATTGCATTGGTATATGTGAATTGTTGAGATATTGCAATTGTCTAAGTTGGAATTGATTCTATATGTTGTAAGTGTTATTGTGACCTAAGGGAATCTTCTTTATCCAATTAGTTATCTTTATTGTTACAAATTAATGCTACAACCATTAGGGTTGCATCAAACTCATCTTCTTTCAAGCTTTACTCACTAATCTACCGTTGAAATTCACTTGTAAACCCTGGTTATTATTCTACTTGTTATTGGCTAATTATTGGGTGGTTTACTTGTTGATTTATGTGGCTAGATTTTGTTTTTGTAGTAATTGTTTAATACAGCCACTTGGTTTTCATAATAATTTTCTGATAACACTTAATAAACAGCCCTAAGTATCATCAAAGTCTTGGCTAAATCATTGGAAGTTCAACTAGTCATTATTAGCTTTATTTCCAGCATCTTGTACTTGATTTTTGATGGTTAGATTTGCAGCCATTGATATCATTTATTGCTGATTTATATAGTTCCATACTGCTACAATTTGGGACAACAAGGCTTCTTTCTTGATCCCCTTTTATTTAAGTCTTGTATATCTATCATTTGTCGCGTTCTCGGGAAGGGCTAATATTGTTTTGCAGGTACATAACACTTGGAAACCATTCTCCATCTACAAGATTCACTTCCAAGCCTTATTCCTTCTCCAATATTGACCTATAGGAGTGTTAATTGATCATCATCTCACTTTCCATATCAATCCCCCTAGGGTTACTGGGATCCCCCCTTGTGGTGATTCCATCATCACTAAATCGAGGGTGTTAGGGTCCTAACCCGCACATAGGTAGAACAATATATTTGGATGTAATAAAGGTCAATATTAATAAGGCCTTTCAATAAAATAGAATAAGGCGGATGTAAGAAGAACTAATAGAAGCTTATGCTTCTAGAAGGATCTTCCTCTAGATGCTTCTTTTTAGTATAAATAGGAGTCGAGGGTACGAGAACCCTATCTTGGATATTATTGTAATAGAGCTCTGCTCAACTAGAGGTTGCTCCCTCTAAGAGGCCCGTGAACATTGCTTTCAGATTCAAAGTGTTATTTTTGTTGTTATTCTTATATCATTTCAGTGTTATTGTGGTGAATGTTCTGGTTATGTTGTTTTTATTCTGCCATTACCAGCATTTTATTTCTGTTCTGCATACATTTTATATCTTATATATTACAAGTGGTATCAAAGTACTTTCCTCAACAGAAAGTGTGGGTTAAATTTTGTTTTCAAGGTAGAGACGTATTCCGGCGTATTTAAGCCACAGAGATCTGTCGTTACGTGCATAAACTTGCGGTTGAGGGATTCATACACGTAGGAAATACAAGTGGTACTTAAGCGCACATCTGTTGGCCACCCTTGTAACCTCTATTGTTACCTCTTCGAGTGGTAGCGCATCAGATAGCATCTGTGTACAAATCGGCCTAGATTACCTGAAGCCCTCTTTAGATAAACCAATCGGTCGCCTCACTGCTATAGTGTCACCGAGAACAACACTCGGGAAGATACTCTCGAGTACCTGGGTAGTCGGGTAGTATGGCTAAGGGTACAGTCTATCCTCCTTAGTTAGTGCCCTGAGATATTGGGCCGAGTACTACTGTTGGACCCCGCACGTATATCAGAGAGTTATAGCACTGGGCAAACCCTTGTCTATAGAACCCTTGAATACCTAACCCTTAGGGACAGAAACATAAACAAGTTAAAACAGACAAGATCTATTGTCGCACAACTGTGTTCGGGTTTCCAAGTAAATACACATTTCTTTCTGGTTAAGCATTTGGACATTTCCTCTCTTCATTATTCTTCAGACCAGATGTAATAAAAAATAAATAAATAATAAAAAAGAGTCTGGAAATTTTTTCACCCTTATTTTAGACCTATTCCATTGGATTCATCTCTTTGCCCTTATCACATTCATCCATATTATTTTTTTGGAAAAATGTTTTTACCCCGCCCGCCCCTTTTCAGTTCCCCCATCCTCATGGCCCATACTCATAGCCAAGACTTGGAAGCTCGCTTCAACACCTTGCAATCTGGTCTCATTGATACCCAACAAGAAGTGAAATGACTCAGTGCCAATGTTGACGCCATCAATATAACTATGC
>ML789323.1:343350-364582 GCA_009831015.1 Picea engelmannii
TGAAATGTGGAGGGCGTTGTGAAAATGTGCGTCTCCAAATTGGTGACTACCACCTGAAATCCCATATGTTTGCTATCAACATGGGAGGTTGTGACATTGTGTTGGGTGCAGACTGGCTAAGGACTTTGGGTCCCATTCTCATGAATTTTAAAGACTTAACCATGCAATTCGACCAGGAGGACCACCAATATAAGTTCCAAGGCATCACCGTCGGTTCACCTGAGATCATTAGTTCCCATCGCATTGAAAAGATGCTCAAAAAGGGTCATTCTGGTGTTATCGCCCAACTCCATTCCATACAAGCAACAGAGACACCCTCGGTACCGCAAGACCTCCAAGCCATCCTTTCTAAACATCAATTGGTCTTTTCCACTCCCCAAGGCCTCCCTCCTTCCCATGGTGTTCATGATCATTCCATTCCCCTTGTACCAGGAAGCCTTCCTCCCAATATCCGTCTGTATCGTCACCCTTTTTTCCAAAAAAATGAAATTGAGAAAATGGTCCAGGAACTCCTTAATGCAGGCATTATCTGCCCTAGTACAAGCCCCTATTCTCCTCCTGTGGTCATGGTCTTGAAGAAAGAAGGTTCTTGGTGAATGTGTCCTGACTTCCGTGCCCTCAACAAACTTACCATCAAAGACAAATTCCCCATTCTTGTCATTGATGACCTCCTGGATGAATTGAGTGGCGCCCAATTCTTCACTAAACTGGATCTTCGTTCGAGCTACCACCAGATACGTATGAAAGAGGCAGATATTCCCAAGACTGCCTTTAGAACTCATGAGGGCCACTATGAGTTTTTCTTCATGCCCTTTGGCTTGTGTAATTCCCCCTCCACCTTCCAAAGCCTCATGAATCACGTCTTTCGTCCTTTTCTCTGCCATTTTGTCTTAGTTTTCTTTGATGATATCCTCATCTATAGCAAAACCTAGATAGACCATCTTGCTCATGTGGATCGAGTTCTCCATCTACTCTCTCAGCACCAACGTTTCCTGAAATAGTCTAAATGTGCTTTTGGTGCCTCAGAAGTAGAATACTTGGGTCATCTAGTTGGCAAAGATAACATTAGGGTGGATCCTAAAAAGATTGAAGCTATGCAAGACTGGCCTCACCCAAAGACTCTTAAGAGCTTGCATGGATTTCTAGGCTTAACAGGGTATTATCGCAAGTTTGTTAAGAATTATGGGAAGATTGCAATACCTCTCACTGCTCTCCTAAAAAAGAACTCTTTCACTTGGACTCCAACCACTGCTCAAGCTTTTCAAACCTTGAAGATGGCCATGTGAACCACTCCAGTCCTCGCCCTTCCCAATTTCACAAAGACCTTTGTGTTAGAATGTGATGCCTCAGGGAAAGGAATTGGTGATGTCCTTATGCAAGAGGGTCGACCTTTGGCCTTTACCAGCAAGCAACTATCTGAAAGAAATCTGGGCAAATCCATCTATGAAAAGGAAATGTTGGCTATTCTTCATGCCGTGGATCTGTGGCGTTCTTATCTATTGGGGCAACAGTTCCAAATTAAGACAGACCATCAAAGCCTCAAGTATTTTCTGGAACAACGCATTTCCTCCCTAGAACAACAAAAATGGGTGACTAAACTCTTTGGATATGATTATGAGATCATTTATAAGAAAGGAAAAGACAATTTGGTTGCGGATGCACTTTCCCGAAAATATGAAGATGAAGGATCCCTTTTTTCTCTTTCATTCATTGTACCAGATTGGCTCCAAGCGTTCACCAGGAATGGCTACAAGATCCCAAAAGCTCGCATTTGATCCAGCAATTGCATTCCAATGCTCCAGCTTCCCCAAGGTACCCTTGGCTCCATGAGGAACTTTGATACAAAGGCCATTTGTATTTAAGTAAACAATCAAAGCTTAAATCCACAGTACTTTCTGAGCTTCATGCTACACCCACAGCAGGGCACTTCAGGTTCACCAAAGCCTATGTCAGGGTCAAACGTTCATTTTTCTGGGATGGTATGAAACAGGACATTCGTAATTTTGTAGTTGAATGTGACATGTGTCAACGCAACAAGGGAGAAATAGTCAAATCGTCAGGCACACTACAACCGCTCTCGATTCCACCTGTTATTTGGAAGGATATCTCTATGGATTTTATTATCGGCTTACCCAAATCAGGAAATAAATCCGTCATTGTGGTGGTTGTTGATTGTCTTTCCAAGTATCCTCATTTATGTGCGCTTCAACACCCATTTACAGCATCCACGGTGGCTCAAATCTTCATGGATCAGGTCTTCAAGATTCATGGTATGCCGCACTCTATTGTTTTTTATCGCGGCCCAACTTTCACAAGCAATTTTTGGCAAGAATTGTTCAAGATACAAGGCACAGAATTACATCTCAGTACAGCTTATCATCCCCAGACTGATGGCCAAACGGAAGTTGTCAACAAGTGTTTGGAAACATAATTGAGGTGTTTTTCCTCGGAAAAGCAAAATCAGTGGGCTCAATGGTTACCCCTAGCTGAATGGTGGTACAACACTTCATACCATACAGCTACACACATGACTCCTTTTGAAGTGGTATATGGACAGAAGCCACCTTCAGTTCTCTCATACTTACCGGGTGCCTCGAAGGTCCAGGCGGTTGATCTAACACTTACAGCTCGAGAGGCTATTCTTCGTACCCTCAAAGAGAATTTGGTCATGGCACGGAATCACATGAAGCAACAAGCAGATCAAGGTCGCTCTGAACATCAATTTGCAGAAGGGGATCAGGTGTTTCTTTGACTGCAACCTTACAAGCAAACTTCCCTCAAGGCCGAGCATTGTCAGAAGCTAGCGCCCAAATTTTATGGTCCTTATACCGTGCTCAAGCGTGTGGGACAAGTCGCCTATCAGTTAGCTTTGCCCAGCCATTCGAAGCTACATCATGTTTTTCATGTTTCATGCTTAAAGAAGGTGATTGGAGCTAAGTGCCAAATTCAAACCAACCTTCTAGAGTTAGTTGAAGAAGGATCCATTTGGCTGCAACCAGAAGCAGTTTTGGACCAGCATGAGCGTCACCTACGTCAAAGAACCATCAGGGAAGTGCTAATCCAATGGAAAAATACAACTCCAACAGACGCCACTTGGGAACCAGCTACCATTCTGCAGTAATTTCCTCATCTCAAGCCTTGAGGACAAGGTTGTTTTTAAGGGGGCGGACATGTTAGGGTCCTAACCCGCACATAGGTAGAACAATATATTCGGATGTAATAAAGGTCAATATTAATAAGGCCTTTAAATAAAATAGAATAAGGCGGATGTAAGAAGACCTAATAGAAACTTTCACTTCTAGAAGGATCTTCCTCTAGATGCTTCTTTCTAGTATAAATAGGAGTCAAGGGTATGAGAACCCTAGCTTGGATATTATTGTAATAGAGCTCTGCTCAACTGGAGGTTGCCCCCTCGAAGAGGCCCGTGAACATTGCTTTCAGATTCAAAGTGTTATTTCTGTTGTTATTCTTATATCATTTATTTCTGTTGTTATTCTTATATCATTTCAGTGTTATTGTGGTGAATGTTCTGGTTATATTGTTGTTATTCTGCCATTACCAGCATTTTATTTTTATTCTGCATACATTTTATATCTGATATATTACAGAGGGGAGTGTCTATCGAAAGTGACAGTGGATAGGTACTCATGTATTTGTCACACTTTCATGGATTGAATTGAGCTTTTCCCAAACTACATATTGTGCGATAACAAACATATAAGAATGGTGAGCAGAAAGGGGATTTGAAAATTATTAAATTTGATTGCTCCTTCAAAAATATAAAGGTTGAGATGATAAATTAATTCCCATGATCTATCACAGTCCAATAATCATTTCCATATACCATAGTAATAGTGTATCGTATCATTTCCGTTAATGGAAAAATTTTAAGGATTTTTCGAAGGACGCAATACTCTAGTTCAAACCCAAAGAAGATATCGTAAATTAAATTTTGATGGTAAAGAAAAAAAAAAACCTAGCCTAGTAGATAATGGAAGGGTCCTAAGGAATAAGAAGAAGGAAATTTTATTATATTTTTAAAAGGAATAAACATAACCCCAAATAATTAAGTAGAGGCCAAGGCTTTGGCCAAGCGAATCACAAGGTTTCCACTCCACGAAGGAAGAGGGAGATTTCAAACATCTCACAAACACCCTCTATTACAAAGCAAGGAATGGTGACTAGTTCACCAAAAGCAGGATTGACTAGATCAAATAATTATCTGCATAAATAATATATCATTTTCCCATACCAAGAGAGTGTTAATCCCTAAAGTGATTAATGTAATTTAATTGCAAACTTACAATTTTCCTAACCCCGTGAAAATGTACTTTATTACAAACTTACAATTTTATTAACCCCAGGAAAACGTACTTTAATTGCAAACTTACAATTTTCCTAACCCCATGAAAACTTTAACTAAATAAAGGGATCAACCCCAATAAAAGTAAACATCGGTTCTAACGTGATGATGATCTATAATCCTATGACCTTCCCTTGTTAATGAGTTAGTCAATTTCCTAATCAACTTTGCGCCAATGCCTATGGCCAAAGAGTATTTATGGTAGTTATGGTGATTATGGTAGTGATTTGGATGACGTTGGCATATATTTCAGTGTGTTGGGACAATTGTATGGCAACTTTTGATCGTGACAACTTTGTTAAGTGACATGGTGGAGGTATACTCAACTCATGTGTTAGTATTTAATGTTAGTATTTAATGTGCTCTTTATTTCATGGTGATGGGTGATGCTTGACATGCTCCTTGCACCTCTTGATCACTTGGAAAACATTTGTTGTATGAACGGGTTCTAGTAAATGAATGGTTGGTTATGGTGATGAATTGTTTTTCCATGCATTCTTAATGTTATGCTCCTCTTAAAACCAGGCAGGTTGTTGTGTTGATCTCAAAAATGTGTTATGAATTCATTTTGCATTTCATGGTCGATGTTGGAGTTATGGAAACATAGTGTTCCCTATGTTGCTTAATTTGGATTGTTATGGCATGATGATTTGATTTTTATCTTTGTTATTTTTGACACATAACAATGATGTTTGTTGAATTCATTTTGCATTTCATGGTCGATGTTGGAGTTATGGAAACATAGTGTTCCCTATGTTGCTTAATTTGGATTGTTATGGCATGATGATTTGATTTTTATCTTTGTTATTTTTGACACATAACAATGATGTTTGTTACAATATCATTGTGATGGAATGCTCAATAATGAGCAACCATTTTGAACTTAAGATCTTTTAATGTGAGTAGTGCAAAAGGGTAATCATTGGCAATTATTTAATTTGGTTATAGTAGGTTTAAAGGAGTTATCTTATTTTGGCACATAACAATGATGTTTGTTACAATATCATTGTGATGGAATGCTCAATAACGAACAACCATTTTGAACTTAAGATCTTTTAATGTGAGTAGTGCAAATGGGTAATCATTGGCAAATATTTAATTTGGTTATAGTAGGCTTAAAGGAGTTATCTTATTGATTTGGTAGGTGTACATGGTTTGTAGAGGTTGTATATGTTTTATTTAATGCATTAATTATTAGTGATCTTAGTGATGTTGGAAATTATGAGTAGATCTTGGTTTCTTTGTTTTTTTTTGGGCAGCTCGTATCATCCTCCGTGTGCATTCATATGTTATGGGGTTTGTTGAAAACGTGACTTAAGGCTTGAATGTTATAATAATGTTATATTTATTGTCTCATAAGGTTTTTGAGCACCCTAGTTCCACTAACTTAAGTCTTGACCCTATAATTTTTAACCTTGTTACCTCCTCACCATTTGGGCTTTGGCTAGTAGGGTGTTGTTGTGACTCGTGGTTTTTGAATACTTATGATCCTCTTTGGATTTACCAATTTTTCGTATGGCGGATTTGGCACTTGGGAATAAGGTCTCTTAGTGGCATCGAAATACCCGACATGCCCATGTATTAAATCAACTTTTTGATAGTGATCATGACTGCACTCTTCTCTACCACTCGATCGTGATCGAAAGGTTGATAGAGTTAGGTGGGTCATATGTGAGGGATTTGGCTTCAATTCAGAGTCATTTCATCTTTGTTTCTAAATATGAGTTCTGTGACTCAATTCGATTATGTTGTTACCCTCCTTCTCCTACTTTGGTTTAAGGGTTTATATTTCTTTGGCAATTGGTTTGGGTACCCTGTGATTTTTAAAGGGAGAGGTTGTAAGCTCAAAAGGCATAGCTAGTTTTTCCTTCAATACTTCGACTAGATTTTGGGAGTCAGAGTTATCCCTCACCTAGTAGTTTATGTTGAGGTTTTGATTTGTTGTTGGTTTCAAATGTTTGGTTTTGGAACGAATTTGGTAACAATTTTACGATAAGCCTTGGCATTTTCTATTTGCAATAAAAAATGTTTTGTTTGTAATGGTGTTTTCTCCCCCACACCTTGTCTTACTCTCAAGTTTTATCTACTTGGTATATGAATGCATTCATACACTAGGTATGTAAATTTGT
Organism: Picea engelmannii; assembly: GCA_009831015.1. Lineage (NCBI taxonomy): Eukaryota > Viridiplantae > Streptophyta > Pinopsida > Pinales > Pinaceae > Picea > Picea engelmannii. The sequence goes on from ML789323.1 coordinate 349,843, forward strand.
TGCATGGAAAAGTTTGGGGTACATTCAATTGTTTTAAGCACTTTGTGTCTTTTCTTTCTTGCATGCATGTGAGCTATTGTTTGTCGGGTCACCCCCTAGTTCATTCTATATTATTTGTGACAAGTCGTGTGAGCAATCCAAGCTTATTGTCCTTCCCCTCTAATTGGTATCATCCTTAATCTATTTTTTTATCATTTTTGCAAGGCCTATTCTTCATCCTTTTCTTAAGATGGAATTTGCAATGATATTCCTCTTTGTTCTTTTTTTGGTTATTTTGCCCTTAAATGATACTTTTGAGGGGGTTGAATCCCTCCTTGTGCATTCATTTTGGTTCAAGACTTGGGTCCATGACTGATCGTTTACTCGCAATTTCTTGTGGACATCTCTACCTCACTCGAGGGGCCTTAGGCTAGTTTGTTGTCACCTGAGCATGTAAGCTTGTTTTGTGGCATCGTCCCCATGATGATTTGAGAATATGTGTTGATTGTGTTGTTAGGGTTGACGACCTTTATCCAATCCTTGTTATGATGTGAATCCAATACCCCTCCCTTAACCCCAAAATCATCTATGAGTTAATCCTAAGAGTCGAATTGGACTTGATTGATGGTTTTTGGATTATGAAGAGAAATTGCGAATGTGGATTGGTGAAGCATTGTTGTGGTAGTTAAGTCTCATGCATTCTTTATGTTTATTTGTTGTTATTGAATTGTTTGAAAGAAGGATATATTTGTTGTGGAAATAAACTAAAAATAGGGTCAACCACTTCCCTACATGATTGTTTTATTTGATTATTGAAATGAGGGGTAGCTACAATTTCTCTTAGACTGACAATAGAGAAGAAAACCCCCTTGAAGTAAATATTCCTCAAAGACAAGGGAGGCTACTCCCAACTTTGGTAGAGAAGGGTTTAGGGGAAAGAGACATGATTAGGGGGTCATTCAGAAGTGTTTATCAAGAAAAACACCATTAAAACAAAAAAAGTCTTTAGTTTTGTGTGCACTTTGATGTTGAATCCCATTAATTCCTTGAGGTGTGTCACATTGGCCACTCATTTCTTGTTGATCCCCCACCTGCACATCCTCCCCCTCCTATGCTAGATTTTGATAATAATTAGTTTCCTAAAAACAACATAAGAGTGGACTTTCAGATGCCCCTGCCTCCTCCTTCCCCTATTAAAGATGGATAGGGTGTTCCTCTTGACTAATCGTTTCACTCCCCTAATGTATATGATGTTGTTACTAGTTACTCTCATATTTGTGAAACATTGTTGAGGTTGTTTCTCCCCCTAAAATGCATAATCCTTTAGTTGTTTCTTCCTCCTTCAATTCTACTAGTGAAAATTTGATGTATCATCCTCCACAACCCAAACATGACCTTGTAGTTGGGCCCAACTCACCCCTCAAGAGACCTAAGAGGAGCCAATAGACTTCATTGTTAGGGTGAAAGTCAACGTTGAACATCAACATGTAATTTATTATATTATTAATGAAAGAGGGAGGAGGAAAATCGTGATTGATTCGGATCATTAGAGGAAATTTCAACTCAAAAGCATCCTCCTAAGGAAAAATCAAGAAATTAATAAGATAATGCCATGTAGACAATTTTTTAATATACTTTTTTAGGATTACAGGTTTAGCGAAGATGCCTATGGTTATTTTACTTTTATCAAGGATTAACTTAAATATATATTTTATATTAAAATAAATTTATGATCACCATGTTTGATGCAGTGTTTTCCCCAAAATAAGGAAAGAATATTAAATACACAATATTATCTTAAATGTTATTGAACCAAATTGGATTTCCCAAAAAAGCTATTAAATATTATTAAAATATATATATATATAATTACACATACTCAAAATTATTTAGGATTAAAAGAAAGTTGCAGAATACAAATTATAGAATTTTTAAAAAAAATCACCAAATATGGTTCGTTGACCATTAACCAAGGGGAGAATGTGATTGAATCTGAAGGGATTCCTCTCAGTTTTGTTTCCTCAGCCATTATTAACAAAAATGGGCGTGAATTCCATTGAATTGGAAACCCTCCTATCAGGTTTTCATTTTTTCCTCAAAGATCTCATACATTTATTTTTCAAATTCCACCATGGTCAAGGGGAAAATGTGATTGAATACAAAGGGCCTCCTCTCAATTCTGGATCCTCATCCTTTGTTGACAAAAATGGACGCGATGGCATCGAATTGGAAAACCTCCTCTCAAGTTTTCATTTTTTCCTCGAAGATCTCATGCATTTATTTTTCAAATTTCGCCTTGGCCAAGGGGAAAATGTGATTCAATATGAAGGGCCTCCTCTCAACTTTGGTTCCTTGGCCATTTTTTACAAAAATTGGCATGAATTCCATTTAATTGGAAACCCTCTTCTCAAGTTATAATTTTTTCTCAAAGATCTCATGCAATTATTTCTCAAATTCCACCAAATGTGGATTGATGGCTTTGGTTTGAGTAATTTTGTACAAAAATATGGCCAATAGCAAGAAAGATTTGGAATTGAATCTCAGTGTTTTGGGGTAAATTCTCGCAAAATATTTGCAGGTTCAACTGGATATCTCTAAACTTCCATCAAAGACAAGGCATGTTTCTTGTAATACGTATGTTTTTTTTTGGTAAATTCTCTCAAAAGATTCACAAATTGGACTGGATGTTTATAAAATTACATCTAACATGGGGCTTGTTTCTTATTATATGTATGTCGATCCTCTAAAGGCTTGCACTATTTATTTTGTTGCATTTTTTACACCAGGTGTTTGTTCTTTTCATGAAAGCATTCAATTCCATCTTGGTCGGGGATGTTTTTTAATCCTTGGACTTAGTAGAGTATTTTCATCTAATTAGGGAAGACAAAGAGAAAAAAAGGCCCAACATATATTTTTTATCTTCTTTAGTGTCCAAGCCTACCTTTTTGATGCCATGATTTCACTGGTAGTGACCAAAGTGTTAATTTGTAATTCAGGTTGATTGGTTGGATTTTTTTGATGATTGTAGTATGGGCCTATTTATGATCTTATTTATTATCCTACTTTACCGCAACTTGGAGTCTATGGGTTGCTTGCATCTGTATGTGTAAAATTGTGCTTGTCCTAGACTTAGAGCAATTTGAACTTCATTTATGAGGTGTTACCTAGTCCATCATTTGTGCTTGTCTTAGACTTAGAGAAATTTGATATTTTTTTCACTACTCACTCAGTACTAATCAATTTCTTTTGGAAACGTGTTTGTCTTCGGTTATATATTCAGATGCAATATTGTGAAGCCTTGTGTTTATTTATATACGGTCAGTGTAAGTTTTTTGCTAGGTTGGGTTTGGAAATTATTTTGTAATAAATATTGTTATGTGGGCTTGATTTTTTTAAGGCCTATATGGTTATGAAGTAATTGATTTATCATCTTATTGTTCATTTCCTTTGGTTATTATTTCAAGTTGCATTTTTTTGGAAATAATCTCATGTTATTATTGCAAAGCTTGTTGTTGGATTTTAAAGTTGGTTATATTTTAGCTTTTCCAAGGAACCTAATAGTTTTGTTTTGAAGGAAAATTGCTTAGAAATATTTACAAATTCGAGGTCAGCAAAATTGTGCAATTTTCATTAAGTCCTGATTGGTTTATGATGAGGTTGTATAAAGTTGTATTCTTGGATGTAGAAGTTTAGTTGGTTGTTTTAGTTGATTGGGAATATATAAATTATGGCTTTAGCCTTGATAGTGAGAAAAATACCCTTGCCTCAAACTCAATTTACTCCTTTTCATTTCCCTTAACTAATCGAATGCATTAAGGCTTGCTTTGTCTTAATTTGTGGTTGGAAACCCAACTTTATTGATTATTCTACATGCATGATTTGATTTAAGCACAGATCTTGTTGATAAGTGTCATGGATAGGATATTTAGTTGTGATTGTATGGAGTATTAAATTTTTGTGAATAGGTCATTCTTAGGGAAAAGAAGAAGAGGCCCAAATATAAACACTTGGATAGGTGGTTGAAGAAAGAAGACTAGATTTTTTGTACATTTTGATGTTTATTTTGAAGAGTTTGGGAAACTTGCATAAGCATGTTATTTGTGTATGGGATATCGACATTCTACCGAGACTCTCATTATTTACCTTTCTTTTGTCTTTGTGACCTCATCTTGGCATATGACAAGTAAATAATGATACCCATGCTACTGCACCATATCTAAAACCCTCTTGGGAGTTTGAGCCAGCTGCATAAATTTATGGTTGTGGTAAAATTGTTGACCATATACCTATTGGTTTGAGGGATGCAATTGAGTCTTCGTACTTAATTGCCTCTACTTCACATAGGTGTTCCCTTGATTCAATTATTTCTATAGTTTCTCTGGTACTTGATAAACTTAAAAAACATGTTGATGATTCGTCCCTACTTCCTTAAGGGTCTCCAAAACTCATTGTTGGAAATCCCCCTACTATTCTTACTATTTTTGCTACCATGGATACTCCTAGAAAGCGCCACATTGATATTTATAAGCATTATTACCCTTGTTTTCAATCTGGCTCAACCTTTTCATGGCATGAGAATTTGTACCTTTAAAGTATCCATGTGAGGGAATGTTGGAATATATGCCCAAGATGAGAGTATAAGTAGAATTCTACATGTAGTTTGATAGCCTACATAGTTGGGTGAGAAAATATTTGAATGGCACATTGGAGGAGATGGAGCACATAGCTCGAGTGGATAAATAGGTGAATAAAGTGTTTAACTCAATTCCAAATGCACTTATTGTGGATCACCAATAGGACCTTTATATCCATCAATGCAGTCACATGCACCAAAAGGCCACAAAGCTTAAACATCACCAACAAAAAGGATACATGATGGGCCAAAGATTACGCTTCAAGTTCATCAGAGATACAAAAAGGATACAATTCAAGTTCATCAGAGATACAAAAGGGATACTCTTCAAGTTCATCATCTAAATAGAAAAATAAACAAGCCTAGGCTAGAAGGAGATTTTTAAGATTGTTTGTTGTTGTAAGACCGGTTTCGTATATTCTATTGACTAGTTTTTAATTTATGTTGTATTCAGATGAAAACATAGAAGATTAGTTGGATGTACCATATCCTAAAATATTCCTAACAGCTTTGAGGTATGCCTCAATATCTAAAAAAATATATATTTTCCTTAGAAGGTCTCCAAAATTGTTCCAAAGTGAAACTTTGATTTTCTTATTTTGGTATTTTCCAATACATTTTGATATTCATAATCTTAGTAGTTTGCAAGACTCTCCAAAACATACAAATGTTGTAAGAAACTATAACCATGTTACCCGTATAAATTTAAGTAAGGATATGGCGTCGATCCAGAAACAAAATAAAAAAGCGGTCCCTAACATTGATTACAATGCATTAAGGGAAGTCGGACCTAAAAATTTGGATCTTTGGGTAAAGGAGAACTCTATCCAATTGACCTCATGTCCAAATCTCATCCTGATTTCAAAACAATAATGGGACTATGCCAGTATGTATGCCATGGAAAATGTGTTCTTCTGGGATATTGTAAAAACTTGGAAGGTAACTGCATTTCCCTTGAACAGAAAATTCAATATCTTAATATCCAATTACAACAACTCCATCACTCAAATACGATTCAGTATCATGAAAACATGAGATTGAACTAAACAATAGCAATGTTTAGTCAAATACATGTGGACAAATTGCTTGAAGTCAAATCCAACTCATCAAAAGAAATTGAGAAGTTGAAAGCTGATATCTCTCGTCTCCAAAATAGACTCTCTATGTTAAAGAAAATTGCAATGGAGTTTACGTTTATATCAAAAGATATAAAACCAATATAATGTTTGTAAAAGAGGGGAGGTGCCTTTAGAAAAAGAGTTTTTGGGTTGAAGACCATATTAGATCCAACTTACACTAGTTTTGTGGATTTGTGCAAAACTATGTTAAAGAAAAGTGGCATTAAAGCAATGCTCAAAGACACAGAATTTGATGATTTGAGGAAAGAAGTAGTTAACCAATTAATTGCAAACTTAAAAATTGATGTAAAGGATGTTCAAGGAGTTTTTGATGATAGAGGGATCAATAGGGAAGCATATGCAAATCTTTTTAAATTTATAAGAGAGTGAATGTTGAATTGTGGCATTAAGAAGATTTTGGTTCCTCGCCCTTTTCATGTGAAGAAAGAGTGTGCACTACAAAACAAAAAAATTGTTGATTCAATGGGAGATGCATATTAATTAGAAGCAGTGCATGAATTTGAAAGTAAGAGTAAAAAGAAAGTATCAATTGAAATTATTCCATTAGTTAAAAAAATAACTTATGGTATGATTTAGAACGAGTATTACAGTTGATGGTGAGGTACTATGACATGTCTATTGAGGAGACATGTGGGAAGTTGATTGTTGTCCTAAAATTGGATGAGATGGAGTTAGTCAACGGTGAAAAATATGAAAGAGTTTCAATCACATTAATGAATCATGCATTAGATCCATGCCTTGATAAGACAAGTGATAAATATTTTCAAGTTCAATCTGAAGATCACGTTTTTTGGTTGGGAAATTTTTCGTGTCAACAAGGAGTCCCACGAGTCCTTGAAATTTTTTTCAGCCAAACATCTTTACAATTAATTATGTCTTAACATGTTGTAGGGGAAAAATTATATGTGGAAGGATATGGTTCATATTTTGTGGAATGGAATCTTGCCGCTAATTTAAAAACTCTCAAGTGTATGTACAACATTTCTCATGTTGCAAATGCAACACACAGTTGCTTATATTGCATGAAAAAAAAACAAAAAGATTGAAGTTGAAATAGTGGTATCTTGAATTGTCCTCAAGACCTTCCTCATGATCATGATCAACTTGATCCAAATATAGATGCAATACTTCATGTACCTTTGAATAGGGTGCACATGTGCACTTTGCATGCATTTGTGAGAATTGTTGATAAGATGGTGTATTTATCTATTTTTTTTGTTTGAAACAAAATACCAAAAGAAGAAAGTAAAAATTCGATTGAGGCAATTGAACAAGTTATTTCAAACGCAGGTTTGCATGGTGGAATATTAAAATTGAAAAATATATTAAGAGGTTAGGTACAAGAGGTAATCTACCAGCAAATCCATTAATGTCAGGTGTCAAGGCGCGTCATTTTCTTGAAAATAAATGTGGACATGGATGTTTGGTATTTTATGAAGACTTGATTGATCCAAAGGATAATCGCACTAGTGGAGGTCGTGAATCAGCTAGAAAGAAGAAACGTGCTTGGAGGTCACTTTCATCTTTATTTATGTTGATGGATAAGGAAAAAATCATTGAAGGTGATGCAACAGCCTTTCAAAAATTTGTTACAGACTTCATAAGAGCAATAAAAGAAGCTTGGGGAGAGATTCATCTGACACATTATATGGTATGCATATTAATTTTCATCCCACTAGTACTTTCCTTTGTACTTCTCTTTACTTTACATACTATTATTGTAAATTAACATCAATTGGTACATTTGTTTGGTAATCTAAGATAGATTGAACTACATATGTTTGCAGCATCAATTATTTGCATACGAGCCATGATTTGTAGAAAAAATATGGAAACTTGGCCATTTGGGGTACATAGGGTATGGAGAAATCAAATAAGCTAGCTCGTACCACTTACCATAGATACACACAAAAAGGAGGGGATTCCAATCATTCATATGTTCTTGTGCAAATGGTTCAAGAATTGTTTAGGCATAAAATGGTTGGATTTAAAAGGAATCACCAACTTCCAAAAACAATTGATCTTCGTAGAGTGATAAGAGAAGCAGAGCTAAGTAGAAAACGTAGGAGATATGATGTTTCTGAAGGTGGATTTGGGACAAGTGCAAGGTATGAAATCTATATGTTAACTTTTCTACCTTCTCCATTTAATTTATTTATTGTTTTTAAAGGCTCATTATAGTTATTTTTTGTAGATGTGACCGAGCTTGTGAAATCCATTCAAGTTGCCTATAAATGAATTTGCTTCCAAATAATTGTGTAAGTTGTAAAGTTTATCTGCTTCGTGAATCTTATATTTTGTGTGTTAAATAATTACCTAAGGCTAGCTAGAAAAATATGCTTTTTGGTATCAAAACTAACCTATCTCTACAATCATGTGGCGCAGGTCTAGAATTATGGAGGATCACACATAGTGGTATTTATCAGCACGGATATGATAGTTTACATTGTAGCAGATCAACGGTTCTCAGTTAGCATGATCCCACACATAGTGGTAATTAGCATACTCCAAATCGAGGGAAAGGGAACGTCGAATTAAATAAGAGTGGTTGTGTTGTTCAAAGATCAGAGGATTTTTGTTTTTGGATGAAAAATGAGATTGATAGCCAAGATTACATGCATGATGGTCATTACCTCAACAATTTGTAGTTATTTATGAGATTTTACCTAGTCCATCATTTGTGGAATATGAAGGTCATCGTTGCTTTCACCTAGATTTGGATTTCTACACAATATTGTACTCAGTAGTCCCATCAACCTTTTTGTGGTGACTCTTTTTCACAATAATAAAATTTTCTTATCTTATCTAATATTATCTCTTAGATAGTATTATGTTTTCGAGACTTTCACCTAGTCATGGATGTGGTTGTTCTACTATAATATATGCACCAATATTTCATCATGGGTTTGTTGTTGTCAAGGTTGTCAATATATACTACCATCGCCTCCACTAAGCTAGATTAACTTATCATATCTAATCCTAAACTAGAATGTCTTAGCCTAACCTACCTTACCTAGACTAGATTTCACCACCCTAGCCTAACATAACCTATCTTACTCTAATGTATCATACCCCACCATAGCTTACCTTAACATAAACTAACCTACCCTATCTTAGGATTCCCTATCAAAACCTTACCCAACCTATCCTAACCTATCATATATTAACCTAAAATAGCATAAATCATTACCTAATTCATTACCTCTTAGAACCCCTTAGGTGAACCACATTGTTAATGAGGGCATAAATAAGTGTAATAGCTAGTGAACATAGCACCAATGATAACTCCACAAATCAATTACATAGGGATTCCTTTAGTCAACACAAAATTGGGTGCATAAACATGGGTTGGGGTTAATGGTGTTGGATTTATCTTTGATTGGCGGTTGAATATAAAAAATAAAAAAGGTTGCCAACCCAAATCGTGTTTTCACAAACATAACAACTGCTAAAGTTTCATCTTAATTGATTAAACCTAAAGCACATTCAGACCATGAGTTTAGGAAGCAACTGGTAGAGGAACCAAGGTAGCTTGAGATCTGAAAGAGGATCCAGATATAGGAAGTAGAGCTTGTTACATCCTTCCTATATAATTATTATCTTTTTTAGGGAATTTGTCCCTAGCTTCTTACCAAGAACAAGGAAACAAAGTGGATATTGAAGAGTAAAAGGAACACATGGAAGAGGAAGAGGATTAAAGACGCACTTGACGAAACCTTATAGTTTTGGTAGCAAAGCCACAACTCTTTGGCAGTGTCTTGGTAGCATTTTTGGTTAATCCAACACCAAGATCACTCCAATCATCAAATATCCCTGGATTTTGGCATCCTTGTGTGACCGCAAAGTGATATTTGGAAGCATGGTATGGCGATAATCCGACGGCTTAAATTGCAGCAGATAAACGGTTGTAAGATAACGCGGGTTGTGAACATAATTTTAAATTAATTTTGGTCCATGGATCTGTGTAGCAGAAACCACTAAATTAACATGGTGGCTTCTCATTTAGCACACATCGTTGAGGTGGTAAAGTATTACCACTTATGTGATGATCCACGCAACTAAAAGTAAAATCGGCCAACTTCAAAGGTGGTTTAGTATGGTTAATGTGTTATGAGGTCATGAAAGATGGACCCTGAAAATGAATATCAAATGAGGTGTTTCCAATTTTACTGATTAAGTGCACTTGCGTAATTGCAGAGAAATATTTGGAAGTAGGGTATGGCGATGATTCGATGGTTTGAATTGTAGCATATCAACGGTTCTCAGTTAACACAGATCGTGAACATAAGTGTCACTTAATTTTGGTCCACCAATCCACATAGAAGAAACCACTATGTTGACGTGGTGACTTCTCATTTAGCGTGCATCATCTAGGTGGTAAATTATTACCACTTATGTAATGATCCGCGCTACTAAAAGTAAACCACTCAACTTCAATGGTGGTTTGGTATGGTTAGTGCATTATGACGTCATGAAAGATAGGCCCCGAAAATGAACTATCAAATTCAATGTTTCCAAGTGGACTTATAGATTGCCCCCAAAAATGAAATATCAAATGAGGTGTTGCCAAGTGAGCTAGATAGTTCGCTATACATCATGAAAGATGGACCCGAAAATGAAATATATGAGGTGTTTCCAAGTGGATCGATTAAGTGCGCTATGATTGTATGATGCTAGTATTTATCATTCTCTATTTGTGTAATTTCGAAATCCTCCATGGAAGATCATAGTGACAATTTTGGATTGTTGAAAATAATTAGGCTTCTTTGGTCATTTAGTTGGACATGTTTGTAATATTGTATCTCGTAATTCATGTTGTGTAATAAGTATCGTATTTAATAAGAATTTATGAATAATTTGTACAAGTGTTGTATCATTGATACATAGTACAATAAAAGTATCATATGTGTTGTCGATAAATGTGGATTGTGTTATGTAATAAGTGTTGCATTTAATAATAATTTGTTAATCATTTTTACAGAAGTGTTGTAGTGATACATAGATATATATGTAATAGATTTAACGGACACTGTGATGTATAACAAAAGGAAATTACATTCTATAAAATTGGGTAAACTATAAATTCTAAAGGTACTCAAAAAATTTACCGATCATCAAAAACTCACTTGACAGGGAGGGTGAACTTGAAATTCTAGGCCTACTAGGTATAATGTTGAGTTTTGGAAGGCATAATCAATTAAAGAGATTCAACTTTTGGGTTGTTGGGCAAGAAATATCCATCGGTATTTCGACTCTGCCAATTGGAAGTCTACGTGGAAACATCACCGTGTAAATTCTTCATAGATTTTAAAGCTTATTGAATCTTTTACTATTCTATTTGCCTCTGTGAACAAGAATGGATGCTCAAAGAAGCCTGTAAAACCAAAATGTCTAGCCAAACCCCCTTCTAAAGACCAACATTTCTCTGATAGAGATGGGGGAATTTATGAAACTAAGTTGACTCGAACTACTCCCTATAAGCTAAGATAGGTCACCTATGGTAGTTTCATGGATTCTTGTGATCGAATTCGAACCTGAGAGTCATACCTCACCAAATATGTTGTACCTAATACCTATTATTTTCCCAAGCTATTATCCCTCTGGGCCCAATTCTATAATCCTCGGTGACATTATGTGTTATCAATAGATGGGTCTGTGACCATATTTAATATAAACCCTGTAATCATTTACCAAATGTTGGCCTTACCTGAAAACCCTGATTTACAGTTGTAACAAGAGGGATTATTATTAGGAAAATATAGGTCTTTGGACCAGAACCAAAATATGAACCTTTTATAGAGATATATGGGCAAGGGATCTTTTGTGCCAAAATCCCCACCGCCATATAAAGCCGATATCCTACTCGACATTGCCAAGGAAGTAATTTTTATGATGTTCTTAATCCTAGGATATGAACATGATAAGACCATTCATGAAACAATTTTAGGGTTTATGGTAGCAATTTCCCCCCCACATGATACTCCTTCGGTGAAATTCAATTATGCAAAGTACTTAGCAGATGCAATTCATTCGCAGTTCAAGAATTTCAACGCAACAAGGTGTTTCAGATACCAGAGATATTTGGTATACCTCGTTTTATATCTCATACCTTCAATTTCAAGCATGTTTAAACAAAAATAGATCCTTGAGCTTGGTAACCCTTCTTATGTGACTAAATGGACACCTTTAGTGAGGAAGCATGTTAAAAATGAAGGATTACTATAAATGTTGATAAATTCATGTGCATTGTTCATATCATTGTTTTTGGAGATATTCCTCCTAGAATTCACCTTGAATGGAAGATTTTACTACAATTGAGCAGACAAGAGTGGGAGATTGGTACCTGTATGAGGATTGTACAATTATAAGGGTGTATGGTTGTGAGTTTTCTCCTTTCAAGTTACTTGTTTGTTTAACTACCAGAAGTTTTTCTTTGGATTATATATGACAGAGATTCAATTCAGATCAAATTCATTTTTCTTCTATAAATCACAAGATCACTTTTAAGCTTCCACAAGATTTCAGTCATTTTATTGTGAGATCAAGAGTAGCTCAAAATATTTTTCATAGAATGTTGGATGCATTGGATCTAATTCACGGAAAGAAGTGGCAATATGATCCACATAAAATCATTTCAAATAGGAGAATTCAATTGGGTTTGGGCCCCTACTTGCATCAGCCCCACCCTGAGATGGAAAAATTGGCAAACATGGATAGTTGGGGTCAGGTTTCAGACTTAATGAAGGGAGGCCCTCAACAACAAATTGCAGTTGATAGAATAAATTCACAAATTGTTTCAGGTCCTAAAGTCCATGTTGATGTGAGTTCTAAGAATGTAGGAACTTCTCAAGAAGTTATTGTAGAACAAGTTGTTCAACAATGTATAGTTGAGACTCCTCAAAAGGTGGATAATAGAAACAAAAGAGGGGAATGTGAAGCCACTAGTGAAATGGATGTGGAGGAAATACAATCGCATGAACCAGAAAGAAAAAATTCAATAATTGAAGAGGCAATAGTGCAAGATGTGAATTCAGATGAAATTGTGTCACTGGAGCAAACCTCTCAGGAGCCTGTGGATAAAGACGTTTTCTCTTTAGATCATTTTCCTTTGGCTTTGGTTTCTAGAGAATAAATTAAAAAAACAGGTACATCATCTATGGGAGGTGAACAACAACCTAAATTGGATCTGTTCAAACATTTCAAGGATATCAATATACAAAATTTTCAAGCCAACAAGCAAATCTTCCCTCAGACATGGAAAAATGAACCATAGCCCAGATTACTCTTTGTTTTTTATTTGAAGGAGGGGTTATTAAAAATTATTGTTCTTGAGCCGATCTCATAAAATATTAAGTCAGTTGATGATTATAAAGTTACCCATGTGACATACAAATTAGATAATATTCATCCTAGTGACAAAATTGATCTACATAGGTAGACAGGAGAGATGGTTTTCAGTGATCTGTTAAAAGCTATTGCCAGTAAGAGTAAGCTAGAGACAATAATTAGGAAAGTTGAGAATCAATTGAGACATGAAAAATGGTCAAATAAGGCAAAGCAGCTTATAAAAATAGACCTACAGGAAAAGATCATTGCTCTAGGTGCAAACTCGGATGATCTTGAACCCATTCAATCTCTTATGAAGGAAAAGGATGTAGAGATATAGGTACTGAAATAAAAGCATAAGATTCCTGCCACAGAACATGTACAAACCAAGAAGTTAATGGAAGTTCAACAAGAAAAAAGAAAAAAAGGTAGAGTTGGTGATGGAACTGAATGAGAAGGTCAACCAGTATGAAACCTTGTTTGTGAGATTGGAAAAAGAGAAACAAGAAGCCACAGCAATTAAACCTCCTCCTTCATCTCAAGTGTCATCAGAGGTAACGCCAGAAGATGCCTCGGAACAGTTGGCTAAAACTCTATCAGAATTAAATTTTAAATAGGTAGAAGTAGAACAACTCAAGAGAATTGTTTCAACACAAGAAGAAAAAGTTGTTATTCTACTTGACCAAGTTAAAGAAAGAGAGTTGCTCATTAGTGAAACTGGGAAGACCAAGACAAAGCTACAAAAGGATCTAGACCAAGCTAACTGTAAATTGATTGGTACGATGTGTTTAATTGGAGCTAAACATATACTATGGGACCAAATGATTGCAGAAGCATATCCGGCATGGAAGCATTTATTGTGCTACAAAATGAAGAATCTTTGGCTTGCCAAGTTCAACAAAGCATAGATAAAATTGGGACTGAATTGGGTGATAAGCCTCTAGTTGTTGATAATCTTATTAAATTATTAAATGCAATATTTTGGAATGAGTTGAAGACATTAGGGGTTAATGAAAGAATTGCATTTATAATGGATTCCACCAGAGTACTTACAAAGAAGCAATTAGTCCAGAACACTCAAACTTTGTGCAATGAAATTTTTAAGGGTGGTGGATTATTTAGAAATAAATTTCATATATGTATTTCAAAAGGGAATACCATCATTTTGGGATGAAAATGATGTTTTCTAAAGAGGCGTATAAAGCATTAATCCTTCATCGAAGAAATGATGTACAAAAATTTCAAGATACAGAAGGCCCACTAAAAGGACAAGTTATAGTTGATAAGCTATCGAAAGATTTTGTATTGTTATCAGAGCTCAAAATGGTATTCCAAAGACTCCCTTCCCCATCCTATGATCATTATACTCGGCTAGATATGGAAACAAGGAAAATGGTGAATTTTACCTATCCAACAGGAAAAGAATGAAAGTATATTGGCAGCTTATCAAACAAAGTGCCCCCTCCTTCACAGGGTGTCTCGTCATCATCTCAAGCAAGTCAAAGGATATGAGAACGAGTATAGTTTCCATTTGAGTATATTCATTTCCAACATAGTTACCAACTTAACGAGAACTCTATAGAGTCCTCATTTTGATTTTTTTTGGGGGGGGTCAAGTATTTTACCCCGTTTTTAAAAATGATGCTACTGGTAGCACCCCCCC
>ML789323.1:367831-380356 GCA_009831015.1 Picea engelmannii
TTTTGTTAAGTTTTTTTTTTTAATTTGGGTTTTGAATATATTTTTTTAAATGTGTTTTTGTCTTCATTAAAAAAAAAATTATGAAGATTTTCTCCTTTCTCTATATTTATTTTTTAATGTAAATTTAAAAAAAAAGATAGTAAATAAATTTTCAAGTGACCATTTAGGATCCAATTTGGGGTTTTATTTGCGAGGGATTTGTTGTCAAGGCCACATTTTCAATTAGATCGTAATTAGCTGCAATTCTAACGTTTAGAAAAAACATTTTGCTTTAGGTAGCGTCGTGTTTTTATTTAGGTGTTGATTTTAAGGTTTATCTAAGCATTTGTTTTATGTTTTAAGGCCATGCTTGAAAAAAGTTGTAATTTTGACCCAGTTAGAAAAAATGGTGCTACCAGTAGCACCACTTTTTGATTTGGGGGTTGATTTTAAAGTTTTTTCTGAGAAACCATTTGATCCTTTAAGCCCATGCTTGAAAAAAGTTGTAATTTTGACCCGGTTACAAAAAATGGTGCTACCGGTAGCACCACTTTTGATTTGGGGGTTGATTTTTATGTTTTTTATGCAAAAATATGGGTTTTAAGGGTTGGAGTTCTCGTTTTGAGGTCACAATTCTCATTAAGTTGGTAACTTAATTTTCCTTGCAAAAAATCGTGGGAAGTTGTTATGAAGAAGAGAGAGTACAAAGATGAAGGAAAAGGAGGACCAAGGGATCGTCAATTTTCTAGAGAGTGACAGTGTGCCATCCTTGAAGAGTGAAGATCACAGAAAACAACCCATAAAATCAAAAAGAGAATCATGAGTTGCATTTTGGCAATATTTTAAGATTCGCTAATTACATTTATAACAGTATGTAATTACTCAAAGTTATTGTGATTTTTTGTTGTGTTTCAAAAACTTTTGCTATCACTTTTTCTAAGAAATTAAGTTTATTAATAAAATTTTGAGCTTCTGTAAATTTGGTACAACTTCCATTGCAATCAAGATTTATTTCGTGATTTGTGTATGATGCCTAGATATCTTGTGTAATGATGATATTGTTTTCACAATCTGAAAATCATCGCAATGAGCCCTAGTATTTTTCTTTATTGTTATTGAGCCTTAAAGTCTTATTTATTGTATCATTGCATTCTGGATAAAATTACTAATGATATTGAGTTTCATAGTATTTCAAATGAGCTTTGTGTTGATTATTGAACTCTCATTTGCTCAATATGCCTTTCCTCTATTTGTGTTAAGATTTATTCACATTTTGAATAACATAGCTCAAATTATTGTAATCTCTTTTGAATTCCTCTTATCTTTCACCTAAAAAATACAAACTATTTGAAATGTTGAATGTGGTGCCTTAAGACCCTTAATATTTTGTTGGCTATTTTTCCCTTTGATTTTCTAAGAGTTTGTTTCACAAGATTTACAAGAAGAGAGAATGAAGAAGCCTCTTTTATTGAATTGTTGAACTCTATTCCTCTATGAACTATGGTTCTACAAAAATAAATTCACCTTCCTTGTACATGCTATGTTTCTCCTTGGAACATTGAGATTGCTTCTATTGTTCAATATCATGGTAGCCATACTATGTTTTGTAAGGGAAATGAGCTTACTCCTCCTATGATGGTTTTGAGCATAATCACTCTTTGTTTCCTCACATTGGGAACTCAATCTTATATGGAATTGTATAGTTTGTATAAATTCAAATAGGAATTAAAATTGCATATTGAATAAAAAGGTTTAGAACAACCCTACCATATGATGATTGCATTTTGTTGTGTCGAAATTCTCGCACCCTTTGATCATCTCTTTTGATTTGGCAGAATCAATTCTTTTTATTGTTTGACTTTTAATGTCAATTTATGACATTATACTCCCCCCTCAACTTTATGTTCAACAACTTGTTGAAAAGGGACTATGTGTTGAATGGGTGAACTAATAGTTGTGATGGACAATGAGTATTGGGTGTGACCACTAGATATCATATACAAATTAAACAAATATAATGAATAGTCAAAATGATTGTAATGTTACATGATTTCTATCATATTTGAGATGCGATGTGTTGAAATCATGGAAAAGATTGAATATTTCTTAAACCCATTCTAAACCTTAAACCCATGTGGTTTCACCATGTAAACCTCCTCATTCAAGTATTCATTCAGGAAGACACTTTTAACATCCATTTGATATACCTTCCATCCAAAATGAGAAGAAATGGTGATAACCTGCCAAAAGGATACCATCTTTATAGTTGGGGAATTTTTTCATTCATAGTCTACTTCTTCCTCCTGCACATATCCTTTGGTGAGAAGATGAATTTTTATTTCTCTAAGAAACCATCTGATTTATACTTGAGTTTAAAAATCCATTTACAAAAAATGGATTTATTTCCTAGAGGAAATGTTAATAGCATCCAAGTCATGTCTTTCATTAACACATCATATTCTACCTTCATGGAAGCTTCCCATTTAGTTTTTCCTTTGGTTACTTCAAATGTGTTGGGCTCAAATCGCTGAAAAGAAACAAAAGTTAGAGAAAAAAAATCCTACTCACTACCTTGCACAATTTGTTGCACCAATCATCTAGATCAACCTTTTATTTCCTTGGGAAATTCATCTTCTTGAAGATCATATATTGGGCTATTGTATTGCTTTGGTCTCTTGTGTTGGTGTTCCTGATTTGATGAGAGCCCCTTCATTCTTGAGTCCCTCCTTGGAATTGTACTCCTCTAATTCTTCTAGATTTGAGCCTTGTTTGACTTCAACATTAGAAAGTTTTAGCCTTCTCTTCCATTAAATTACTCCTAAATTGTTAGGTTTTGGCCTTCTCTTCCTAAATTACTCCTAAATCTTTAGCCTTCTCTTCCATGAAATTACTCCTAAACCATTAGGTTTTAGCCTTCTCTTCCTAAATTACTCCTAAATAATAGTTTGTATCCTTCTCTTCAATAAATTCAATTCACCCTGTACACTTCAATAGGTTGATATGGAAGTGTATAGGTTTGTATAAATTCAAATAGGAATTAAAATTACATATTGAAGAAAAAGGTTTAGAATAACCCTACCATATGATGATTACATTTTGTTGTGTCGACATTCTCACTCCCTTTGATCATCTCTGTTGATTTGGAAAATTCATTTCCTTTGATTGTTTGACTTTTAATGTCAAGTTATGACATTCAAAAGTCTCCCCCCTCAACTCTATGTTCAACAATCTTGTTGAAAATGGACTATGTGTTGAATGGGAAAACTAATAGTTATGATGGATGATGAGTATTGGGTGTGACCATTGGATATCATATACGAATTAAACAAATATAATAACTTAAAATCAAAACGATTGTAATGATACATAATTTCTATCATATTTGAGATGTGATGTGTTCAAATCATGGAAGAGACTGAAAATTGCTTGATATTTTTGAGGTTATTTCCTTTCCTTTAATATTTGGCATGCATTATAGAATATTTCATTGCATGTTTATAGATTTTGTAGTGAAAAATCTATTCATAGTGAACCCTTAGTTTGTAGAAAACCCTATTTTTTTGTAATGAAGAATTTTATAGAACAGTTATAGCTTTAGAAATCTATAGGATCTTGTCGATCAACGCATAGCTATAGGTTGAGAATTTTTTGAAATATTTTGGTATGTTGCATTGTTATAACTTGATATGTTTGCGGAAGCATGTATTTTCTTTGAGAGTTCTTATAGGATGAAAACTATGTAGTGAAGTTGCAAACATTGTCTTGGACTATAAATTGAGATATGTATAGACTATGTATATTGGATTTTCATGCATAAGGGATGTGATATATTCATAATTTATGGAAATGGATAGATAACTTAGTGCAGAATACATGTTTTGTTTCCTTGGAAAAAACCATAAGTTTATTCATATTAAGATAAAATTACATTTCTCATATGCATTTAAACATTTCTATTATGTTCAAAAAAGAGAGGGAAATAACAACTTCACTTTTGGCATTTGTTTTATAGTCTAGAATATTACAAATGTTGGCTTCCACAAGGGAGAAAAAAAAATTGTCTCTGAAAAACACTCGGAGTTCTAAACGTAGATTTCTCAAAATGGTTTTAACAATTTTCTCTCTAGATAATTAAAATAAACCAGTAATCCTCCTAAATCTCGGATACATCAACAAGCTCCTCCATCAAGAATAAACTCAAAAAAAGTGTGATGGAAATTTTCAGAGCGTTATTTATCCTTGAGCTCTCGAGTATGCCATTGTCCATTCTCTAGTTGCAGCCCAACCTTTGAAATTCCATCCACTTCTCTATTTCTTTCCCTGTAGATGTCATGAAAAATGATTGAGTTAAAAAAAAAAAAAAAAAATTGAACGCTTAAGTCTCATAAGAATTGTCCTAGAGATGCAGTAATAAACAACAAGTGATAACAATTATGTGAAAGAAACTCAGTGAACAAAATCATACATTCTCTTGCCAAAAGAAATAAGTAGGAAAATTCAAAATTAGTCCTAAAATATAGAGATCACAACTAAGGTCGGAAGAGCCTTTCCTAATGTATAGTTGGAGAATATTCACTTTGTGTCATGTTCCTTGAATTTCTAACATGATATTTTTCTCTCGTCTTTTACCAACATGCCCGAAGGAAATCATTAGTAAGTAAGAAATTGTTTATAAAATGAAGAAATATAAATAAACTATAAAATTCTCACCCTTCTTTCGTTGTGAAATAATTTGAAGTCTTCCTCGGGGTTTGATTCCTCTTTGAATTCAAGGTGTATTCTAACTTCAAACAAAGTCCAATTTTCTTCCATGGATAGTGTTTTGAAATGGGCACCATCCTTCAAAACATCAATGGATATCAAAGGAAAATGGGTGCCATCAATGTTGTCTTGTTCTATTGGCATCCAAATCCATTCCATGTTATCCCTTATCTGCCTAAAACGTTTAAAATTAAAAGAGAGATAGAGAGTTTGTCTCAATATTGAATATCTACAAGTTAAAGAGGTTGAAAAAATAGTTAGAAAGTGATGTAAAACTTTATGAAAATCAAATAAAAGGAAAAATCATAATTGTAAAACATTACCTAAAATGAAGTGTGTCTACACTCAACACACATTTTATTTGCTCTCCATTCACAAGATGTAATCTTGTATTCCATCCAAAGTAAAATAAGTTACATAATAACATGTCAGAGGGGTTTGTGCAAGAATATGTCTTCTTAATCATTCGAATCGAGTTCTCTTATTTGAAAACTTCAGAAAAAACTAAAAATGGTAAGTGCATACCAAAATTATCACATGCACCTCCCTTCTCCCGTATACCAGATTGAATTTCAAGAACTAATTTTGAACGTATGCAATAAATTAATGTTGGATTAGAATTTGGTAAGACAACTTCACAAAGTGTGGGTAACTTGGCTTCTTCAATTCATGTTACCCTTTTACCACTTGCAAGAAAGTAATTGTACTTATAAAACCAGACCCCCTCTTCCCTCAATGATGTGGAATTCTTTCCCTCATAGAGTATCTCTCCTATTTGTCAATGAAAAACATGTAAAATATTGGTAATACTCTCCACGAACTGCCATTCTTCAAAATAAGTAATGCACAAACCTAGACAAAAAATATATAAACCACATTAAGCATGCATTTAAGCTAGGGCATTCATATTTTAATACTCGAATACGAAATTAGAAAAAATCTTCAATGCTTGTAAAATGACGAGCCCTTACAATYTAGTCCAATTTGAGGAAAATTTTCTTGGTTGGAAACAAACTCTTTGAGGATGTCCCTGCGCTCATACACATGAGCTATGAGCACCTTCACCTTTTCACCCTGTTGTCTCCTCTTAAATTCCCTTACTACACCTTTCCRATGGGTTTTGAAATCATCCAATCTTCTTTTCTTTGCCCAAATTCGATTCCTTGATGGATGCAAAGTAACCCAAGATCCAATGGACACATTTAATTCGATCCATTTATCCATTTCATCCTTTGTATTCTCAACTATAATAGTTTCCAACTTTTTTGAAGATCTACAAGTGCCCATTTCGCTCCAAGAAAGATACAAAGAATCCATAGGAAAAAGTTAACAAGAAATTCAATTCAACAACATTGCAGACTAACTAAAATGGAATTCCTATATGTCTTGATGTTTAATCTATTTCTTCTTTTAAGCACTAGTAATGAAAATTCAGAGCAGATTTATGTCCATGTTCAAGTGCCAACTAATTGTGTATTTATTATGTACATTGTTGAATAGCAACCAAAATGTCTATGACCAACTTAGTTTGACCTCCTCAAAAATATGGTTATCCAAGAAATATATAAGGATTAACATGGTGCTAGGGGGTTTCAGGAAAATCTCCACTCATGTTCCACCACCTCTGTAATCTCTGCATTTTTTCCTGTTTCACATTGGAAGTTGTCATAGACCAATGGTGGAATGATCAAAATTGTGACAAAGTGTTTATGCTCGTTTTTAGACATGGTGATTGAATAGTAGATGTGAGAGTCTGAGAAAATTCACCAAATTGAAGGGATTTGGTTTTTGCACAACTTGTTCCCCAATAACATAATCCAACACGCACCAATAAATTTAATACCAACATCTTACAACAATCTCTATAAGGGATGAACCGGAATATTGATTTATGTGCTTTTCAACATGCATATAAAATTCTATTAAAATTGTAGACCCCATTATAATAATTTTTTTGGAAAAATGATATGATATTTCCTTGCACTCAATTTTCAGTAGTAGGATCAATGTTGTGACCCTTATCATAGAGGCTCAAGACATGGCATTGTTAAATAGTATCTCTCCATCCTTTGTTTTTCAAAAGAAAAAAATCGCATTTTCAATTCAACAAGAGAATAAAAAGGACATTCTTCATGTCACTGTATAGGGAAGTTGAGAAAGCACTAAAATCACTTCTCTGTTTTCTAAGATTTACTAGGCCAAAAATAGCCATGAGACCTCAAAATTTTAAAATTAGTCATTGAGTAAACCCCATCGTACTACATTGTAGCAGCAATAAAATCAATATATTCCTATCAGTTCGGAATATATAAAGATTTCAGACCTCCAAAAAATATATAACACGCATCTTTGGAAAGATAAATAAGAAGGAAGGATGGGGTTATCCATGAGGTTGGGTAAACACTTACCCTCTCATGGATCTATTGTGCAAGGATTGAAGAAGTTTAAAAACTATAAATCACATTAAATATGAAGAAAAGAAGATCGATCGTATCTTTCCCCTTTCCGTCGAAGGAAGGAAATCGTAGTTTTTGGTTCAATGATGACATGTGCTCTGAACAAGCACAAGTGTAGATATGTATTTCACCTCCCTCCCAATTGACCTTCTTATTGATTCTAGTTCCAACTGGCTTCACCAAGACTCATTCCAACTTCGGAGACATTGCACTTGATACAATTGATTGAGTGGCATCAGGGCCAAAGCATCCAAACCTGAAATAGAGCATTGATCAATGATTGGTTCATTCCAGAGAAAGGAGGAAGATGACCGGGCCAAATTGCTATGCAAAGCAATCTACTCAAAACAAAATTGAAAACGCTCCAAAATAAAAATAAAAAAATATAATATAATTTTATATATATCAATTTATATATTTCTATTTATAACAAAAGTGCGGTCTGTGTGGATATTTCAGTAAGTAATAAACCCAAGAAAATTCGGTTTTTTTTTTTAAATATCCAGAAAAAGCTGCGTTTAAAATAAAAAAAAAATAATTACTATTAAGAACAAAAAGTGTGAATGCATTCATAAATATCATTGTGATACACGATCTCTCATTTATTACAACTACTGGAAAATTGGTTAGCATATTAATTCCACTCTCCATATCCAAGACGATTTCGTGCAGCTTGGGCAGCGATCACGCTTAGGGAAGATAAATTATGTTAATAAAAAATACACCTATCTCCAAATAATATAACAAAACATTGCCTTCGATATGCACCTCTTTTGAATATTTAAGCGTTTTGATTAGCTATTAGTATATGACATGGAATCCATATTAGGGTTTAGGGGCGCATTTAATAGCAAAATTTCCCCTAATGGATGCCTTTGGTGTGAAAAACAAGTGGTTTTTATGGATAATTTATTACAGTGTACTATTATTTTTGACACTTTGACTTTCTAGCTAAGAACTTCAGTTCGATATGGCATAAAGTTTTTGAGTTTTGTAAATGTTATAGTTGATGATATGTGGCACTAACAATTTCTTTTCAATGCCATAATTATATGTTTATAGATTTCCAATTATGATTATGATGCATTTGGTATAATTTCACCATGGATAGTTTCATAGTTGCTTTATGTGATTTTTTTGTGTGTTATTTCATTGGTTGGCTCAGTTTATGGATATAACATTGAAGGGATAAGTGGATAAATTTGATGGTAGGTGGCATGTGTTCTTTTACATTTTTTATTATGCACTTGTGAAGTATTTGTATCTTGAAATGGTACTCTCGGATTGCCATGATGTTGATATTTGAGCATACATTAGAGGCACCAAATACTATGTCATTTGAGGGAATTATAAGGATGATGGCATGGTCAAATACTTAAGTTTCAAATCTAATCATCCAAGTTAGTTTCTATGGCACGAGAAGGATTGAAATTCAAAATCATTGGACAAAAAAATATTAAAAGGTTGGGGATGGGGATACCTCTGGCTTAGGCTTGGTGATCTCATGTCTCTTGTGCTTACGTTGGCTTAGGGATACCTAACTTAAGTTTAGAACATAAAGACATAATATAAATATCTTCACCAAAATGACTTTACATTATTTATATTTTATATTTATTCAAAAACAATTCATAATTTCTTAACTATGAGTTTTAAACTTTTGAAGTGAAACAGAGCACACAAATTCTTAAGAAAAATGGAAAGAACAAACCCGGAAACCCTTAATCAAGAAAACCAACAAAACTTAGAGTCGCACCTCTATATTCTTCATTGTATTAACTTGATTATACATAATGCAATATTTTGGTATTCTACAACGTCCAAAAAACTAATATGTTAACCCAAATTAGATTACAACCCCGATCCCTTAACTGGGATTAGATTACAATGGGACAAAAAATACAAAATAGACCAAAAACAACCCAAAAACAATATTCAGGGGTTTTACCCCTGAACCCCCAAATTCTTTTTAAAAGGAGAAGGGAAAGGGAGAACCAATCATCACTTACTCCAGCATTAAATCTTTGCTAAAAAAATTCATTAATCCATTGCAGTCCGTTTGAGTATATTCAGCATACCTTATGATTGTTTGTGATTACAGAAAGCTTGTCATGTTGTTATTTTGTTGAATGAAATTCATAGCCTCTTGGAAAAGGTATAAGAACTTTGTTGGTTAGTTTTTTACTCGTTGCTTGCTAAGTATTGTCACTAATCAATGGCATATGTGCAAGTTTTACTTCTCAATCCATTCTAGTTGGGTGTCTTCCTAGAAGATTTCATATACCCCTTGGGGTACATGGTTCTCCATAATGAATGCTTAGTTGAAGTTTGTGTGCAATTTTGGAAATGCCCATAATCCTATGGCCTATTTATATCTTATTTTAGAAAGGCCCCAACAAAGTCTTTGCTTACAATGCAAGATTCTCATTCTTCAAAACTTAAGCAATCTTAGATTCATTGATGTATATCATTTTGGATTGAATTTTCATTGTATTTTGAATTTTTATTGTAATTGGAGTCGTTTGAGAAATACTATAATCTCAAGGTCTCTTTTCTCTCATATTCAAATTCCTTTGCTATTTCATTTATGCTATGTTTATTTATTGTAGTTGTTTTACTTTTAGTTTGCACTTAATAATAAATAGAATAAGATATAAGGATGATAAAGAAAAGGGCATTTCATTTCTTTAGTTTTGATGTCTAACTATGTTTGGTATGTTTGGTTTTGTTCATTTTCTAAATATGTTGGATACATTAGAAGGAGAGTATCATGACTTTAAGCATTAAAGTTAAGTCATAATAAACCCTTGAAAGTGAATTTCTGAAAGCAAAATACATTTTGCAACTGCTTTCTACTTTTCGCATTCGGGAGGAGATGTGAAGGAGTTCCAATACTCATGTCTTTCAAGATTGTTTGGGTCACGTTTTTCCATAACTTAATTTTCAATTCAAAAACTATTAACTAAAAGAAATGAAACTATTCTTTTGAAAATGATCATCTCTTTAAAAATCACATAACTTATCATAAGAGGTATTAAACTACTAGGCATGACCTGACGAACATGTTCATATGCTTGATGCTCGCACAATCATTTTGAGCGTCAACAAAGAGCAACCAAGGAGGTGGTTCACTCAATGCCAAATAACGTTTGTGAGTGGAGAGGAGATTTATACTTATTAAAGTTGGATAAGGCCCTTAAGGAGTAAAGGTTGGGAGACTAAGCTAATTTCTCTTATCCACCCCCCACCCCTTGTTCCACAAACCCATATTCATATTCTATCATGTCAATCCCCTTGTTGAACATGTTTTAAGGAGTCCCCTAAGAGTATAAGTGTTATCGTATCAATTCTCTTAATGGACATCATTTAAAGAGTACAAGTGTTCAATAATGTACCCAATGAAGATAAAGGTGAATTAAATTGATGGTGCAACAAAAAGAGACCTTAGCATGGCAAGAACTAGGGGGTTCCTATAGAACAATGATGGGAAAAGTTTATTTATATATCTAAAATTCATTAACAAAGCCTTAAATAATCAAGTGGAAGCCAAGCTCTTAACGATGAGATTGTTGATATTATGGTAGTTGTGAAAGGTATTTACCTCCACATGTAACCCTGACGAGAATAGAATATTTTGGGAAGCAAGAAGAAACCCTAAAGCATTAAACATGACCCTAGAAGACAAGTCGGCTCAAGGAAATAATTAATATTAAGTATTTAGCATCCAGAATGAGAAATCGGCCCAAACAGCTCAGGAAAACAGTATAAATACAAGTAGCCAGACCTCATTTTGTACCAGACAACTCGAAATTTCAGTTGGGAAGAGGTGCGCACTGTAGAAATTGGGCAAGTGTGCAAATCTGGGGAGCAGCTGCTACAATCTGTATTCCTTATTTAAGCTCGGACTTTATATTGGTTATGGTTGGACTTTCTGATCAGTCTTAGTTATCTTTATGCATTAGTTGTGGTTGGCTATTGGTTTGCTTCCGAAATCATTCTCTGTCAAGGTTAAGGTGCTCGGGGGTGGCTTTGACCTATGGTTGGGTGACAATATTGTTATATTGTCTATGGTTAAACGATCACATCCATTACTTTCTAACAGGCTATGGGCCCACCCTATCTTCAGACAGTCTAACCGTTGGAAGATAGATTGGGAGGATTTTCTCAATTACAGATGCAGTTGCAGCCAGTTTTTGTTGCATCCATGAAACCCTAACTCTCTTGTTGAGGCACCTTAAGTGAAAATATTGACCTAATTTTTGGATAGCCTAGTGTGCCCTAGCCTAGCGCACCTCCTGGTATTCTCAGCAAGCCAAGACGTCAAGTTTGAGTTTTTGGTCAAAGTCAAAGGTTAACCAAGTCAAAGCAGTTATGACTTACTCTATGAAGTTAGAAAAAAAGTTAGAAGGGGATTATAACTTCAGAGCGTGGAAGACAAGGATTGACCTCATCCTTACCAAGAATAAAGTATTGGATATCATGAAAGAAAAGATCATGGAACCACAGTTCGAAGAAGGAAAAGAGAATGAACCTCAGAACGTTGCAGTTATGGAGAAGTTCAAAGACAATAACATCAATGCCATGAGTATAATAGTGGACTCAATAAAAGACTGCTTGATACCCTACATCTCCCATATTGACTCATCTAAGAATATGTATCATGCCCTAACAAACCTCTTCTCATTCAGGAACATTGGACAAGTAATGAGTCTGAAGAATGAGCTATGTGACATGAAAATGAATGATGATGATAGTATAACATCATACCTTGTGAGAATCTCTCAGTTAAGAGATCAACTACAAGCTATTGAAGAAATCATTTCAGAGAAGGAACTGGTAAATATAGTACTCAATGGTCTTCCCAAGACATGGGATGCATTTGCCGAAAGAATGAACACAAGGAAGGAGTATCCCACATTTGAAGAACTTTGGACTTGTTTTGCACAAGAAGAATCAAGGATTAGTGCAAAAGAGAAACCCCAAAAGAAATTTGATGATCAAGCCTTCACAGCAAGGTTCAAGAATTTCAGGAATAAAAAGAAGTTTAGCTCAAGGAAGAAACCAAATCAAGAGAAAGATATGTCAAAAATACAATGCTTCAACTGTCAAAAATATGGTCACTACAAAAATCATTGTCCCGAGTTAAAGAAAATAAAGGAAACACAGGAAGCATCAGTGGTCGAAGAAAGGGAACCCTCAAAGAAGGCCAAGCAGGATAAAACAAACTTCTTCTTCTAAGACAAGGTAACAATATTCTTCATAATTCTTGTACATACCATGTTTACAAAGTTTTTGTACATATCTTGCATATCTATTTCTTAGAAGATAA
>ML789323.1:380456-416586 GCA_009831015.1 Picea engelmannii
GCGACAAATGATAGATATACAAGACTTAAATAAAAGGGGATCAAGAAAGAAGCCTTGTTGTCCCAAATTGTAGCAGTATGGAACTATATAAATCAGCAATAAATGATATCAATGGCTGCAAATCTAACCATCAAAAATCAAGTACAAGATGCTGGAAATAAAGCTAATAATGACTAGTTGAACTTCCAATGATTTAGCCAAGACTTTGATGATACTTAGGGCTGTTTATTAAGTGTTATCAGAAAATTATTATGAAAACCAAGTGGCTGTATTAAACAATTACTACAAAAACAAAATCTAGCCACATAAATCAACAAGTAAACCACCCAATAATTAGCCAATAACAAGTAGAATAATAACCAGGGTTTACAAGTGAATTTCAACGGTAGATTAGTGAGTAAAGCTTGAAAGAAGATGAGTTTGATGCAACCCTAATGGTTGTAGCATTAATTTGTAACAATAAAGATAACTAATTGGATAAAGAAGATTCCCTTAGGTCACAATAACACTTACAACATATAGAATCAATTCCAACTTAGACAATTGCAATATCTCAACAATTCACATATACCAATGCAATGATTTTATATATCCAATGCAAATTAGACTAGTGCCAAATAAATTGGGCTATGGAGTCTCTTGTGTAAGAGCTAGTTTTGTTACTTCTCTAGGGGTGTAATCCTTTTTACTCCCTAGAGCAAACACAACTAGCAAGGTAAATCTAGGAGGGTGTAATCCTTTTTACTCCTTCTAGCAACCTTTGCAAAGTAGCTTATTCAATGATAACAAAGTAGACTTGATGGACAGTGTATGATTTTATACTCATCCAAGGGTTTATACAATTTTATGTTGAAACAAGAAGAAAAACACAATTAATGCAGAAATTCCTTACCAATTCCAAGAAAAACATGAAGAAACCCTTTCTTATCAAGCATATTCCACCAAAATTACCAATAAAAAGAATCCAAGAGATAGATCCTTAGATTCATTCACCAAAATACAAGTACTACCATCCAAATAACATAAGAGAGAGAGAGAGATTTGTGATTTTCCCAAGTAGGGAAAAAATTTCAGCCAACAAGTCTGTAATTCTCAAGTGAGTTATGATCCAAATGACAAAAGGGGCGACCTCTATTTATATAAGGTCACCTAAAACTTTTTTTTCCACTTTTTGAAAATTCAACATCAAATTGGAGAGGCCGACCTCCCTATTTGTCATTTTACATCTTAAAATTCAAATTTACAAAAAGAAAATCCCCTTTTAGGGGTCATGTCATGCCCTAGAGGGTGACGTAGGGCCTTTAGGAGAGACATTGAGCATTTGATGAAGAATGTTGGGTCTACAAAGGCCATAAATCATGCCACCAAGTGCTCCAACACGTTCCAAGTGTCTCTCTCTCCATCAAACCAAGCCACACCATCATCAACCATGAGAAAACCCCATCAAAACCCTAAACCCATGTGACATCTAGGGCATAAGGTGTGACGTTTTAGGCCTTCCAAGGCCATCATTGGGGTGAAATGAGTTGTAACATGGTCATCTCATGGTTTCCAAGTGCCTCCAAAGGCAACATTCCTATTCCAGTGTGTCCAGGGAGAGGAGACACATCATCCAACCTATGGAATTCATGCCCCAATGAAGGTCCAAGTGACCTTGTTCCTTCATGATCAAATTTTCATCTGTCAAGGACCCGCAAAGACAAAGAAGTATTCCCTCCAAGGGTCCATAAGTCACAAGTATCATTCCAAGTAATCCATATCTAATAAAATAACCACTGAAACATGTGCATTAAATCCCCCCTTTTCAAAATAAACAAATGCTCAAAGACCTTATACACCTTGCCAAATTTAGATATGGGTGGGGCGTCATAATGCCCTATTGAGTGAACCAATTCCTCAAGTAGGGGATGTTCCCAAGGATAATCCTTTCTAGGTTATGTAATGAATGTGAGGTGTATGGGGTTAGACTTCTAGGTATGGGGTTTCATGACATAATAGGGCTCATATTGTCTCATTTATGGGTACCTTTGTTGAGGGCTGACCAAATCCTTTTCCTCTTTTTGTTTTTAAAGCATATTTTTCCAAGCCCTTTATTAGCCATTTATTTTGGATGTGTTTCCAAGTTGAAGACAATAAGGGGCACTAAAAAGGAAATTCATATCCCACAAATGATCTACTTTGGAAAACAACATTAATTAATTAGTTATTTATTTCATAGGTCCCTCACTTTTTTTAGAGAGGCGTTTCATTTCTCTCAGGATCCCAGGGTGATATTTTATTGCATGATGTTTTTTCCAGTGCATTTTCGAGCCTAGTGGCTCCTTCTACTCATGGAATGAGGTACATGAACTTCTTGGGGAAATAAGCCTAAAAACCTAAAATATGGGGAAACATAAGGGAAAAAGTAATGGAAGGTGTCAAGTATGAGTGGGAATGGTACAATGACCTTTCAAGGAGACGCCCCATTAGCAACCCTTTCCCTGAGGGTGGCCACTTACTAGGAAACCATGACACTCACCAAGGTGAAATAGGGAAAAAAACATAATTTCAGAGAAAATGTTTTAAAAATCAAGAAATGATCCTTTGCAACATATTCAAATGCTTCAAATATTAAAATGACACTTACCATGATATCGTACTTGTTATCTCATGAAGCAAGTCCTGTGGTCCTCTGTAGGCCAAGCTAGGTGTGGTGGATGCTGCTGCCATCAATTAAATGGTGATGCATGGTATGATAGGGGCCCCTATCTGTTCATCTGCCTCTTGATACTCCATGTCTGTAACCTAAGGGTCTCGAGACATCATCTCCTTAGTTATCCCTAGAAATGGGGGATAAAAATGCCAAGCCATAAATGGCGTTGTTATTTTCACTCCTAGCGTGGGAGAAAAGGTTATGATCATTTCTATAAATTGTTGCTTGATAGCATACTTATATGCCAACTAATCAATGAATTTGTTCTTTTCCCTCCTAGCGTGGAAAAAAACTTATGATCATTTCTATAAATTATTGCTTGATAACATTCAAATTTTCCTGTGATGAGCCAACAACTACTCCTTTATCTACCATTGAGGATATCTATGAGAAGTTTGGAATCCCCTTCTACTTCGAGGGATTAGAACCCTAGTTATTCTCTTGGTCAAAGCCTTGCCTATGATTTATTATTTGAGGCTATGTTAATAAACTTTAGATATGAATAAAAAATCCATGTCCTTGTTCCTTAGGGCACCTTTTGTGCCTCTAGGTTAGGGTTTCCTTTTGTTGGACCATTGAAGTTTAATTTTTAACCTGATCTTCCTTGCATAAGGGCCATAATACTTGTTCTCTTGGAAGACACATCAAAGGTTTTCCATTAAGAGAATTGATATGATGAACTATTATTGCTGGTATGTATGTCAATGGATTTTTGCAAATTGTTGATTTCAAGCTATTTTTTATACAAAATTGGGGTTAAATAATACAAGTAAGATATTATAATAATCAATGTATTTATTAAGCCAAAATAGATTGGATCCAATGGTCTGGAATGATAATTTTCATCATTGACCAAAGTTTAATTGACACAAGGGATTTATTTGGAAAATTAAGGTAGCGATGTGGGCACTCAAAGGTAGTGGTTGAGCATTGGAGGTACACATAACACCACTCATATGAACACATGAAGCCCACCTACACATTTTCATCAAGGCCTATGAAATGAGATATTCACTTGATATATAATGTAGCCAAGGGGGCACTTAGAGGCAGTAATTGAATGTGCAAGACATGAATCACACTATCCACTTACACATGGACCAAATCCCGCCCCCATAGTCTTCTTAAGGCCTACCAAAATTATTAGCCTAAATATATGAGATCAAATGGTAAATACCTTGAGTTGTCATTGTTGAGACCCACGTTCAAATCCCATAAAAGACATGTTTTATGCTAAAGTGTGAAAAAATGTAACTTGTCTCGTGTTAATGTGAATTTAAGGTTCATAGTTCCCATAAATTGTAATGTCCCTAATCCGAACCCTTTGTAATTGTACATATAGGCTAGTGAGCCGTTGGTACCAATTGTAAATGTAAATGTACATAAAGGATGGAGAGCTGTTAGAGATCTTGTGTGGTTATGAGGCCGGTGAGCCGAGATGAAAATAGGCCAGTGCACCTATCCATGTAAAATTAATCACACCCAAGTTATTAATATTATCACATCGTTGCACGTAGACAGATCAGACAAAAAGAGATGGGGGGATAACTCCATCGGAAAAGGGAAAAGGGGGGGGGGTGACTTAAGTCCTAGGGAATATTTTATTAATATTTCTAGCAAAGTGTAGTTTATGGATATTTATTTATCCTAAGTTCCCGAGGGATGGGAACGAGTCACCAAGTGGCTAAAGCTACTTCTGAAGGTGACAAGTATCCAGTTTAAGGAATGTAATATATATTGCTGGCCTTAGTGTATTTTGGGGGGAGAACTCATTCGAGGAATTAGTCATTCATTTTCTCATGTGTAGAGGGGGTTAGACCATCTGAGAAGGACGACTATTACCTTAGCTGCAGAGAAAATCTTGTAAGTGTTTTCTATATTGTAACTAAAGTTTTTATGTTGAAGATGCGGGTTGTCAGGCCCCTGAGAATGCTCTCTAGGTGAGAGATTTGTTGTCAAATAGGTGGGTTGTCTAGCTCATGAGAATTCTCTCCAGGTGAGAGTTTTGCTAGGAATTGTTCCCTAGTGTGTTGAGCATTAATTGCAGGGCTCTGAGACTTCTTGTCCACCATGTTGCTGGAACATTGCAAGGGAAGTGGGGCAATCGAGGGAATGTTGAGCAGAGAAGGGGAACACTTCCTTGGGTGTGATAGGCACGTGGGGAATGAGAGATTGTAGGCTAGTTGCAACAACATACATCTTGGATTGAACAATTCTGTTGATTATCATACCTTAGCTTGGAAATATAAACCCTTTTTTCCTTGGTGGAGTTAAGCCCCAACTCAGGGGTGACTTGTTGCTGAAATTATATGAGCAACAAAGTCTATGGCTAGGAGGAACGTCTGAGTTCTGCACGTAGTTGGTGACTTTTCATAAATTATAAGTGTATTTATGTGCTTGTCTCATTTACTATGTGCTTAATGATATGTGTTTAATATGGGTTTAATTCTTGTATGTTGTTGCATATAAGTAATTGTTGTTATTTTGTATTATGTTGCTTGCACATGTATGTGTGGTGATGATAGTTAGTATTTGTAGTTGTGCATGAGTATGAAAAATGTTGTTAGTTTTCTTGTTATGTTAACCTTATAATATTGGTCACGAGTCTTCATGGCGAAGAAGAATGGTTGTGTGCACAGGAAATACTTTGTCTGCACAAGAGGTTAGATTTACTTGTGCGCACATGAAAGAATTTTGCACACACAAGGAGAACATAATTGACATGTGACGCTAGAATGGTTGTCCGCGTCGTACATATCACATGTTCAAAGTGGATTACATGCACAATAGTCCTGTGTGATCATAATGATTAGGCACATAGTTGCATTGTGTTACTTCTGTTTTTATAAGTTGTGTGGCGTGACTCAGCTTGGGGTTGAACACATTACTTCAAGTATTACTACGCAAACTAATGTTATAGAGTAGAATCTGCATGTTGAATTTTGGAGTAGCATTTCTCAATAGTAGGTTAGGTAATGTTACAATATTGGTATCAAAGTAGTTTGGTTATGGGGATGTTACATTGTGGTATCAGAGCAGTTTGGTAACGGGAATATTACAGTCTAGTATCATAGATATGGTTTCAACACTGAGCCTACATGGGCCGAGTTTCTATTTAAGGAAAAATTTTAATTGATAAGTTTTTGAATTTGAAATTATAGTGCAGCCATGGTGTGCCTAAAATAATAATGCGCAAGTGTGTGCACTAAATTTTGGACATTGCAAGATGCAACACTGGAACTACACAGTAAACAATTGTGCACAGGTGTGCGCACTAAATATTGGGGCTATGCAGAAAACAATTTGTGGTGAATGCGCAATACTGACACACAATGTTGAAATGGACATTGCATATTGATACATGTTGAATGCATGTGCATGCATGGGCTTTAGAAGAAAGGATTTTGACAAAATGGTGCAGAGTTTTCATGAAGATATTGCATAAATTCATCTAACAAATCTTATTGCCTGCACATTTTGCAGAATTATCAGTGATTAGAGCAGGACAAAATCAATGCATAAACTCAAACAACATGGAGGATTCACAAATATCTTTTAGCCATGATGATGAATTCAAAGATATGTATGTCATTTTGGGTGTCGATGGCACAAAATCCAAGGTGGAGTGCATAAACTTGGTAGAAACCATAAAGGGACTGAAAAAATATGTCCAAAGCTATAAATATGATAATGAAAGGCTTATGAAAGCCAAGGAGCAACAAGATGACTTCAATATCAAGTTGATGAAAATATTGGACACAATAGAAAATAAAATGGATAGGGAGACATAGTCAAGTAGGTCAAGAAGTCATAGGTCTCATGATGAGAAAAGAAGAGAAGCAAGAAGTGTTAATAGACATCATCACCACCCACCAAAGCATTCATTTAGCAAAGCGCACAATAACTCAAGTCCATCTCCTGTCAGAAAGCATAAGAGAAGGACTGGGGTGGATGAGCTACAAGGAAAAATGAATAAGATCAAGCCTCCTATATTTGACGGTGACCATAAGAAGGATGAACATGCAGAGACTTGACTGCTGGGTATGAGGAATTACTTCCAGCTGCATAATTATTCTGCACAGGTAGAAGGGAGAATTTCCATCTATTAGCTAAATGGAAAAGCATCAATGTGGTGGGACTAGTTCGTGAAAGTGAAACACATTGATGAGAAGAAGGTTACTTGGAGGGAGTTCAAAAGGTATTTTCAAAAGAAATACTTAACCAAGCGATACTATAACAAGAAAATGAAGGAGTTATTTGAACTCAAGATTGGGAGTATGATAATAGATGAGTATGAAAGAACATTTTTAGAGCTACTAAAGTATGTTGCATTCATCAAGGATGAACAAGTTAAAATTCATAGGTACCTGAGTGGGATTCCATGATTTATCAATGACAAGATACAATATGATGACCCTAATACATTGGAGGAAACAACAAGGCACACTAAGTGTCTTTATGATCAACAAAGGGGAAGACCAAATTTCAGAAAGGCTTAGGAAGACAAAATTAAAAGAAAGGTAGAACAAAGGAAGAAGGGGGACAAGCCACCATTTTTTAGAAATATTGTGCAAGGCAAACCAACTCTTAATGAGCCCAGAATAATGGAGACATCGGGGAAAAAGCCAAGGCAACAACCTATTCAATGTTGGGGTTTTGGCAGAGATCATATGCATAGAGATTTCCCTCAATGAGGTGAAAAAGTTAGGACTGTGCACAATGTACAACAAGCTACAACAGTTGAAGACATGGGTAGAATTGTACCTAGGATTTACGCAGCCCTGGATAACAAGCAATCCGAGTTTCAATCACACATGAATGAAGTGGAAGGTAAGATTAATGACCAACCCATTGCTATTTTAATTGATTCATGATCTAGTCATAGTTACCGAGATCCTAAGATGGTGGAAATATTCCAATTGCCATGAAGAAAGATTGGAAAACCTTGGTTGGTGTAGTTAGCTATAGAAGAAAAAGGGAAAATTAATTAGATGGTAAAGGCATGTCCAATGGAAATGAAGGGACTGCACACAAATGATGATTTGAATATGATACCTTTGGGCTTGTATGATTGTCTCATTGGTATGGATTGGCTATGACAACATCATTCTATGCTAGACTATTACAATAAGGAATTTACTTACTTGGATGAGGAAGGAAACTTAAGAACAATTCAAGGTATTACAAGAGCTGTAACTATCAGAGGAGTTTCATCCTTGCAATTGAAGAAAAGTTAGAGGAAAGGATGTCAAGTATTTGTAGCACACATGGAAGAGGCACTTAAGGATAAAGTGCCAAATGTTGAAGACTGTACAGTACTGAAATAATTTGAGGATGTCTTTAAAGAGATATCGGGGTTGCCACCTAAAAGAAATATTGATTTCTCTATAAATCTGATGCCGGGAGCAACACCTATATCCAAGACTCCTTATAGAATGAGTATGCCAAATATGAAGGAGTTGCATATGCAACTTGAAGAGCTTATGAGGAAGGGATATATATGCCCAAGTGTGTCAGCTTGGGGTTCCCCAGTGTTAGGATCCTATAAATTATAGGAAATCAATATTCTGACTAATATCCATTTTAGGCATAAAGAATATTTCTCATGGCCCATATTGAAAATGAAAAGTTGACAAAAGGCTATCAGTACCTCTCCAAATATGTCTTCTCCATTGATGTCACAGAACAAATGATGGCTACATGTCGTGTTCCCAGATCTATTTTGGAAAAATCCTTCATCAATGAATGCAGTTTAAGAAAGGTTATGGCTTTGGTACAAAGTTTATTTATGATAGTGTTTTCTTACTGAAACAAAATTGGGGGTTTTCTTTATATATTGGATCCAAATAGTTTCTTGGAGCCTTGGTTTTATTTGTAATTTCTAAGCCTTGAAAGTTCTTGGGGCCTATGTTTCTTGGCCATTTTCTTATTATAGACTCTCGGGCTTTATAGCAGGGTTTTATTTAATTTAAATTTTTGCCAAAATTTTGGGCCCAAAGGCCAATCTTCAGTACTCGAGCCACGCAGCTACAATGATCAACACACAAGACACGGGTGAACAAAAATGAGCCAACGCCCAACACAAGTAAAGCCAAGACAAGGCACCCAAGTGCCATGTACCAAGTCATATGAAGGAGGAGCCAATGAAGGCTTTGTATATTACTCAACGCATCGAATAATGGTGGGATCGTTTGCATATATCAACACCTATATGAGAAATAAAAAATTATATATGCAATGTTGACCAAGTGTCAAACATGAAATTCTCACACACTCAGCTATGAGTTTACAAATGAAAACTGTGTTCATTGCATTTCACCAAAATCCAAACTAAGTCGACAATCATTTAATATTAATTGTATAGATCTGAGTTTTGATTACTCCATTTGATGCCCCTTTCCTTGATCCAACATCTGTTGCAGTAATTCGACAAATTGGCATTTTTACAAGGCATTCAAAGACATACATTCACTTCACAATTGAGGGTGAAGTAGAATTCAATAATGCCACTGATTCTGAAGAGAAGGAATTGGAAACTGTATGAAATAAGTTTAAGGAGGAAGTCCATGTCCCTGCATTGAAGGCGAAACCACTTGTTGAAGGAGAGGAACTTGTGAAGATATCGGATATGCCAGATTGGGCACAACCTTCATTTTCTGGGATGAAGCAACTCAACAGAGTGCAAAGCAAAGTATATAAAACTACACTGTTTACGCCTGAGAATTTTCTCTTGTGTGCACCCATGAGTGCTGGGAAGACTAATATTGCCATGTTAACCATACTTCAACAGATTGCTCTCAATAGGGGTGCAGACGGTTCTGTTGATTTGAGCAAGTTCAAAGTTGTTTATGTTGCACCTATGAAAGCATTGGTTGCAGAAATGGTTGGGAACTTTTGTAACCAGCTGCAGTCTTATGGAATATCTATTAAATAACTTACATGAGATCAATCAATGTCTCATCAATAGATAGAGGAAACCCAGATAATTGTCACTACTCCCAAAAAATGAGATATTATTACTAGAAATTCCGGGGATAGGACATATACCCAACTTGTGAAGATTTTAATTATTGATGAGATTCATCTTTCACAATGATAATAGAGGACCAGTGCTAGAAAGCATTGTGTCCAGGACAGTTAGGAAAATTGAGACTACTCAGGAAATAATTCGATTGGTGGGATTGTCTGCAACACTTCCAAACTATGAGGATGTTTCCCTATTTTTGAGGGTTAAGTCAGATGGGCTGTTCTATTTTAATAACAGTTACAGGCCTTGCCCGTTGGCTCAAAAATATATTGGGATCACTGTCAAGAAGCCACTCTAGAGGTTTCAGTTGATGAATGATGTGTGTTATGAAAAGGTGATGTCGGTTGCTGGGAAGCATCAAGTTTTGGTATTTGTGCATTCTAGGAAAAAAACAGTAAAGATAGCCCGTGCTATAAGAGATGCAGCTCTTGCAAATGACACACTTGGACACTTTCTGAAGGAAGACAGTGCCAGTCAAGAGATTCTCCAAACAGAGACTGAATCAGTGAAAATCAATGATCTGAGAGACCTATTTCTGTATGGATTTGTAACCCATCATGCAGGGATGGCTAGAGTAGATCGAAATTTGGTAGAAGACCTTTTTGCTGATGGCCATATTCAAGTTTTGGTGTCTACTGCTACTCTTGCATGGGGAGTAAATCTTCCTGCTCATACTGTTATTATAAAAGGAACTCAAATTTACAATCCTGAGAAAGGTGCATGAACTGAACTCAGTCCGTTAGATATTATGCAGATGCTTGGTCGTACAGGAAGGCCACAATATGATTCCTATGGAGAAGGAATAATAATAATAGAACATAACACTTGCAAGGAGGTGGAAGAGTATCTCATTTTCCCAGACAGAGGACCAACAGTCAAAGGGACAAGTGGCCATTAGTTTCATAATTCGAGGGATAGGCATCAACAACCTTTCAGCAAATTCGTGACAACCAAGCAACAATTTCCAAATTTAACTTTCCTTTAATTTACTGTTTTGTTTGTTTTAGGAGACAGTTTACATGTGTCAATCATTGTAACCATTTTCTATTTTTAGAAAGCAGAGAGAGGAATCGGGTAGGGAAGACCAAGAGTCTCTTTACCTATATGAAGATACATGTAAAAGAGGCAGGGGGGTTCGACCTGAGAGGAAGTAGTTTTCTTTGTTGGACTATGGGCTTTGTCATTCTAGAAAGTGTTTTTCTGTAATCTCAAAATGATCGATCAGTAATAGGCAAGCTGTTGACAGGATTCTTGTGTTGAGGTGTTGGTGGAATTTCTTTTCTCTGTTATGTGTTTTTCCAGTTATCATTTCATTTGTTTTCAAATTCTTATTGTCAAAGAAAAATTAATAGAGTATAATTTATTGGAGAAATACTCCGCATCTGGTTCTTGATAATCTTTATGTTTCTCTTCTAAAAGCTCAGTTTAGGAATTCTTAAATTCTCCTCTGCTTGGTTTTTTCCTCCCCTATTTCTTCCTCAATCGACACCATTAAAACTTAATTCAATCCAACATTTCTACTACCTTTCCCTGTGTAGGAGATTTGTCTAGATCTGAGAGTGAGTAATATATTTAAGCGTAGACCCCATTTTCCCAATGGTCCTCCTTGTTGTCCCAAACCAATCATTTAAAAACCAAAAACCCCGATCCCTCATAACTAGCCTAATATCCTATTCCAAACCAAGTTAAAACACAGAGAGAGAGCCCTCTCTGAGTCTTGGAGGGCTAGATCCAAGATTCCAAGCGGTTGAAATAGTTACCTCTGTCAATTTCTCCCTCAGCCTGAGAAATTATAGAGTGATAACACCGAGTATTATTCATGA
Organism: Picea engelmannii; assembly: GCA_009831015.1. Lineage (NCBI taxonomy): Eukaryota > Viridiplantae > Streptophyta > Pinopsida > Pinales > Pinaceae > Picea > Picea engelmannii. The sequence goes on from ML789323.1 coordinate 391,999, forward strand.
AGAAGAAGGATGGTATGCTGAGACTTTTCATCGACTTCAGGCAGTTGAACAAAGTAACAAAAAAGAACAAGTATGCTTTGCCAATGATAGATGACCTCCTTGATCAGTTGAGGGGTGTGCCGATATTTTCAATTATTGATCTTAGATATGGATATCACCAAGTGAGAATTAAAGAATAAGACATCAACAAGACTTCTTTTAGAATGAGGTACAGACATAATGAGTTCATAGTGGTGCCATTTGGGTTTTCAAATGCACCAACTATCTTCATCTGTTTCATGAATGGAGTTTTCAAAAATTATTTAGATAAGTTTGTCATTGTATTTCTAGATGAAATACTTATTTACTCAAATCCCGAGGAAGAGCATGAGAAATGCTTGAGGATGGTGTTACAAGTACCAAGGGAGCATCATTTTTATGCAAAGTTGAGCAAGTGCTCATTTTACCAGTGGGATATTCATTATTTGGGTCATATCATTTCCAAGGAAGGAACAATTGTGGATCTGGAAAAGATAAATCCATTGAGTAATTCCCGACACCAAGAAATGTCACAGAGGTGAGGTCCTTTATAGGACTTGCAAGTTATTACAAAATGTTTATTGGAGGCTTCTAAAATATATTGAATCCAATTACATCCTTGCAAAATAAATATGCACAATTTGCATGGACTCCGTATTATGTAAGGAGTTTTCAACACTTGAAGAGTTTGTTGACAAGTGCGCCAATTTTGAGAATATCTAATTCAGATGAAGAATTCATTGTGTGCACGGATGCATGCAAGGAAGGGATCGGTGGAGTCCTTAGTTAGAATGGGCACGTGATATGCTACGAATCAAGAAAGTTAAAAGAGCATGCAAGACTCTATGCTAGTCATGACTTAGAATTAGCATCCATAGTGCATGCCTTAAAGATGTGGCGACACTATCTCATGGGTAAAATATTTGAGCTAAGAACATACCATAGTGTTATGAAGTATCTATTTGGACAACCAAGTTTAAATTCCAGAAAAAGCAGGTGGTTATAATTCCTCAGTGAGTATGACTTTGACATAAATCATATCAGAGGAAAAAAACAAGGTGGATGACACACTTAGTAGGAGGGTGCACAAGATGCATGCTACAACCATTATCATGTACATATTAGATTTGTATGACATAATTTTAGAAGTTTCCAAATCATATCAGTGCTATGTGGACATAAAGGAAACTTTACAACAAGGTATCTCACAACATAATTTGGAAGGTTACAAGATAAAAGAGGATGGTATCCTCATATATATATGTAGAGTCTATGTGCCAAATGATTAAGAGTTGAAAAGTATGATATTATCAGAGATGCATAAGGTTTCTTATGCAGGACACCTAGGCTACCAGAAGATAATTGTCGCAGTAAATAAACAATACTATTGGCCAGGCATGAAAAAAGAAGTTGCTGATTTTATTGCTAGATGCCTTGAATGTTGAAAGGTCAGGCTGAGCACATACATCTAGATGGTTTGCTACAACATTTTCCTATTCTTGAGTGGAAGTGGGAAGTTTTGACCATATATTTGATTACTAATCTACCCAGGACTACTAAGAAACATGATTCTATTATGGTGGTGCTAGAAAATCTTACTAAAGATACCCATTTTATTCCAGTAAAGTCAACGCACAAGGTAGCCAACATTGCTGAAGTATACATGTGAGAAATTGCTAAGCTGCATGGTGTACCTAAGACAATTGTGTCTGATAGAGATTCCAATTTCACCTTGAACTTTTGGAAAAGGGCTATTGAAAGGATTTGGATCAATCTAAACTTTAGCACAACATGTCTCCCTGCGATAGATGGACAAACAGAGAGGGTAAATTGAGTGATTGAAGACATGCTCAGAATGTATGTGATGGATAAGCCATCAAAATGGGAAGACTACATTCACTTGGTAGATTTTCCTTACAATAATAGATATCGAGTGTCTTTAAATATGATCCCATTTAAGGCACTTTATGGTAGAAAGTGCAACAAACCAATGAGTTGGGACAACCTAGTAGACCACACAATGGTTGGGCCATATCTACTCTGGGAAATGGAAGAGCAGATGGTAAAGATAAGGCATAATTTAAAGGCTACCCAAGACATGTAGAAAAGCTACGCAAGTAAAGGCAGAGCCCACATAGAGTTTAAATTGGGCAACCATGTTTTCGTGAAAGTAAAATCCAGATGCAATTCCATGAAGTTGGGAGATTGTTCTAAGTTGGCTGCACACTACTGTGGGCCATTTGAAATCCTAGAGAGGATTGGTTCTGTTGCATATATGCTTGCATTTACTACATCCTTGTGTATTCCTAATGTTTTCCATGTAACATTGCTTAAAAAGTATGTACCTGATGCTAATCATATTATTGATTGGAATGTGATTCAGGTGGATCTAGAAGGCAATTTTCGAGTGCGACCACTTTGCATATTGGATTGAAAAATAAAATATCTCTGGAATCGAGCCATGGAGTTGGTAAAGGTCCAATGGAACTGGTTATATGGTCTCGAGGATGAAACTTGGGAACGCGAAGATGCTATGTGGGCATAATATCCACATCTTTTTGAATATTTTTGAAATTTTGTATGTACATGTGTATATAATGCACTGAGGATAATCACGCATACATAAGGGGGAGGGGAATCTAATGTCCCTAATCCGAAACCTTTGTAATTGTACATATAGGTTGGTGAGCCGTTGGTACCAATTGTAAATGTAAATGTACATAAAGGCTGGTGAGTCGTTAGTACCAAGTTTTGGTTTTGCGTGCACCTTAGCAGTGTGCGAGGATTTCACATCAAAGGAAGGGTACACACATTTCATAGTGTGCACACACTTGAGTAAGTGTGTGGGGATTACTTGGAAGTGCACATCGATTCGATGATGTATATGTATTGGAGGCTGAAGATCCTGTGTGGTTATGAGGCTAGTGAGCCGAGATGCAAATAGGTCAGTGCACCTATGCATGTAAAAGTACTCACACTCAAGTTATTAATATAATCACATCGTTGCATGTAGATATATTAGACAAAAATAAACGGGGGGATAACTCCACTGGAAAAGGGAAAAGGAGGGGGACTTAAGTCCTAGGGAATATTTTATTAATATTTCCATAAAAGTGTATTTTATGGATATTTATTTATCCTAAGTTCCCGAGGGATGGGAATGAGTCACCAAGTAGCTAAAAATACTTCTCAAGGTGACAAGTGTCCAATTTAAGGCATGCAATATATATTGTTTTCCTTAGTGTATTTCGGGGGGAGAACTCATTCATTTTCTCATGTGCAGAGGGGGTCGAACCATCTGAGAAGGATGACTATTATCTTAGTTGCAGAGAAAAACTTGTAAGTGTTTTATGTATTGTAACCATAGTTTTATTGTCGAAGAGGCAGGTTGTCATGCCCGTGAGCATTATCTCTAGGCGAGAGATTTTTGGTCGAAGAGGCGAGTTGTTAGGCTTGTGAACATTCTCTCCAAGTGAGAGTTTTGTTGGGAATTTGTCCCTGGTGTGCTCGACATTAGTTGTAGGGCTCTGAGACTTATTTTCTGACTTATTTTTGGAACCTGGAAGGGAAGTGGGGAAGCCGAGGCACTGTTGAGAAAAGAAGGGGCACACTTCCTTGGGTGTGATAGACACATGGGGACTGAGATACTATAGGATAGTTACATCAATGGGAACCTTGGACTGAGAAATTTTGTTGATTATCAGACCTTAGCTTGGAAATAAGAACCCTTTTTTCCTTGGTGGAGTTAAGCCCCATCTTGGGGGTGACATGTTGCTGAAAGTATATGAGAAATATAGTCTATGACTGGGAGGAACGTCTGAGTTCTGCGCACAGTTAGTGAATTTTCATAAAAGAAAATTGTATTTATGTGCTTGTCTCATTTACTGTGTGTGATTAATTATCTGTTTTTAATATGGGTTTAATTCTTGTATGTTGTTTCATATAAATAACTGTTGTTATTCTGTATTATGTTTCTTACACATGTATGTCTGGTGTTGATAGTCAGTGTTTGTAGTCATGCACGAGTACGAAAGTTGTTGTTAGTTTTCTTTTTATGCTAACCTTATGATATTGGTCATGAGTCTTCGTGGTGAAGCTATAATGGTCGTGTGCGCAGGAAATACTCTATGTGCACAAGAGAAAAAAATTACTTGTGCTCACAGGAAAACAGTCTGCGCACACAAGGAGAACATAATTGGCGTGTGGCACCATAATGGTTGCATGCATCATAGATATCACATGTTCATAGTGGATTACGCGCACAATAATGTTGTGTGTTAAAAATGCTTAGGCATGCAGTTGCATTGTGTTACTTCCGTTGTTATAAGTTGTGTGGCCTGACTTAGCTTGGGGTGCGCATTACTTCAAGTATTAGTGCACAAACTAATGTTATAGAGTAGAATCTGTGCAATGGATTTTGGAGTAGCATTGCTCAGTAGTAGGCTGGGCAATGTTACAATATTGGTATCAGAGAAGTTTGGTAACATGGATGTTACTTTGTAGTATCAGAGCAATTTGGTTATGGGGATGTTAAATAAATCAAATGAAACTGTTTACATTTACCAATAACAAAAATCAATATCTTTAATATAATGTTGCTTGACATGCTATTAAATATACCTATTATAATGAAACATGGTATTAAATATACCTATTGTAATGAAACAATGTTTCAACCTTAGAAGACTATAAATTCAAGCATTGATACATATCTTCTATTTAACAAGTGTTGCGTGGCAGCTTAGTCCCTTCTAAGTAGATTTGGTTATGGAGATGATAGTTGGCAGCTTATAATTATTCATGGTGATGATTTTTGGAAAATGGGGAGAATCGAGGAATATTGTTAAAAAAACATAAATTAACAGTATGGTAAGTAAACGATAATTAGAATAGATGTTTAAAAAATATTAAAAAGTTATGTTCAATTGTTTTTTAGAAATGAAATGATAAATAAAATTGTAAATATTAAAAGGTATATTGAAATTACATTGAATAGTAATTTAAGATATAACTTATATCTTACTGTATAGTTATTGAAAAAGAATCTACCGAGGAATAGATGGCAGGACGAAAGTAATTAGTATGAAGTGGAATCTTCCCATAAAGTAATATGAAATGTAACATATGAATAATATATCTGATAATATAATCTGACGTAATTCATGGTTTAATGCATTTTAATGGGAGATGTTCTCAAGGTATTTGCTTATTAATCAGTAATCAAAGCATAATTAATGTGCATTTCCAATCCTTTCGAACTTGTGTGGTGAGTTGTCACTAAGAAAAGCATAATTAATTTGCATTGGGAAGGGCGCGAAGGTAGTAGGGATGGAAGGGAGCGATAAATGCTTTGAAAATTTTCGTGAACACAAGTAGAGTGAAGCTTGTGAGTTTGAGCGCGTGGTGGAATTGTAGAGCAGGGAAGTTTTGGGTGCAAGATGTATATGACAGAACACGAGAATGAGAGTTCGATAGCGCCAAGCCAGGAACCCGGGGCCATAAAATTGGGTAAGTATGGAAAGGAAGGGCAATCCGTCAGGCTCCCCTAAATCGTGGTTTAATGTGTGTTAATGGGAGATTTCCTCAAGGTCTTCACTTATTAGTGCCATTTTGTTTGAACATGTGTGTTGAGTTGTCACTAGTAAAATCATAATCAATGTACATTGGGAAGGGCACAAAGGTAGTGGGGATGGAAGGCAACGATAAATGATTTGAAATATTTGTGAAGCCAGGTAGAGTGAAGCTTGCGAGCTGGAGGAATTGTATACCACACAAGTTTTCGGTGCAAGATGTACATAAGGGAATTGGATATGGTAGAAGTTTTGGGTGCAACATTTATAATAGCGCCAACCCAGGGATTGATGACCATAAAGTTGGCTAAGTATGGAATTGTTGATCATCGAAGTTTTGGGTGAAAGATGTATATCACAAAACACAGGGAAGGAAAGTTCGGTTACGCCAACTTGAGAACCGACGACTAAAGAATTAGCTAGGTATGAAAATAAACGACGGTTGGTCGGACTCCCTAAATCACAGTTGAATGCATTTATTGCTTATTAATGCCAACAAGCGAACCTGTGTGCTGAGTTGTTGCTAGTAAAAGAATAATGAATGTGCATTGGAAAGGACAAGAATGTGGCGAGGGTTGAAGAGAGCGATAAATAGTTTGAAATGTTTGTGAACCCGAGTATAGTAAAGGTTTCAGCCATAAAATTGGCTAAGTATGGAATTGTATATCACGAAAGTTTAGGGTGGAAGATGTATATCACAAAACACGGGGAATGAGAGGTCGGTTGTGCCAACCCGGGAACCGACAGCCATAGAATTGGCTAGGTATGAAAAGCAATGACGGTCATTCGGACTCATGTAAATCATGGTTGAATGCATTTTTTTCTTATTAATTCCAATGAGCGAACCCATGGGCTAAGTTGTCGCTAGTAAAGGCATAATGGATGTGCATTAGGAAGGGAGGGAATGTGGTAGGATTGAAGAGAGTGATAAATTGTTTGAAACTTTTGTAAACCTAGGTATAGTGAAGCTTGCAAGTTCCAGGAGTCCGGGGTCGAATTGTAAATCACGAAAGTGTTGGGTGAAAAATGTATATCACGAAAGTGTTGTGTGCAACATGTATATCACAGAACAAAGAGCATAAGAATTCGATAGCACTAAGTTGGGACCCCACGATGAGATAATTGGCTAAGTGTTGAAAGGGATGAAGGTCAGTTGGGCTCATGATGTGATGATATAGATGGAGATGAGGATCTGGTAATCGGCTAACCTGGGAATCTGGTAGTCGATTAACCTGGGAACCCGCGACCAATCCAGGAGCTCGAGAAAGTCAGGTTCAAGTTTCAAGAGATTTTGTTTATATTTATTTGAAATGTATTTATATTAATGTATCTTAATAGATTATTTGTGGTCGAAATGTAAACCATGTTCCAACTTGTGGAGGAATTGTAGACCATGAAAGTTTTGGGTGAAATATGTATATCGCAGAATTATAGATGACAAAAGTTTTGGGTGCAAAATAGCACCAACCCGGGGGTTGGTCGGACTCCCGTAAATTGCCGTTGAATGCATTTTTTTATTATTAATGCCAATAAGCGAATCTGTGTGCTGATTTGTCGCTAGTAAAAGAATAATGAATGTGCATTGGGAAGGACGAGAATATGGTGGGGGTTGAAGAGAGCGATAAATGGTTGAAATTTTTGTGAACCTGGGTATAGTGAAGGTTGCGGCCATAAAGTTGGATAAGTATGGAATTGTAGATCACAAAAGTTTAGGGTGCAAGATGTATATCACAAAACAGAGGAATGAGAGTTCAGTTGTGCCAACCCAGGAATCAGTGAACATAGAATTGGCTAGGTATGAAAAGAAATGACGGTCGGTCGGACTACCGTAAATCGTGGTTGAATGATTTTTTTACTTATTAATGCCAATAAGTGAACCTGTGTGATGAGTTGTCGCTAGTAAAAGCATAATGCATGTGCATTAGGAAGGGAAAGAATGTGGCAGGGATTGAAGAGAGTGATAAATGGTTTGAAAATTTTGTGAACAACGAGTTCCAGGAGTCCAGGGTCTAATTGTAAATCACAGAAGTGTTGGGTGCAAAATGTATATCATGAAAGTGTTGTGTGCAAGATATATATCACAGAACAGGGGGCATAAGAATTCAATAGCTCTAAGTCAGGACCCCACAGTGACATAATTGGCTAAGTTTTGAAAGGGATGACGGTTGGTCGGGCTCATGATGTGATGATATAGATGGAGATGAGCTAAACTGGGAACCCACAACCAATCCAGGAGCTCGAGAAAATCAAGTTCAAGTTTAAAGAGTTTTTTTTTATATTTATTTAAAATGTATTCATATTAATATATCTTAATAGATTATTTGTGGTCCAAATGTAAACCATGTTTGAATTTGTGGAGGAATTGTAGACCACGAAAGTTTTGGGTGCAAGATGTATATCGTGGAACTGTAGACGCCGAAAGTTTTGGGTGCAAGATGTATATCATGGAACTCTAGATGATAGATGTTTTGGGTGCAAGATTTATAATAGCGCCAACTCGGGGGTTGGTTGAACTCCCGTAAATCGTTGTTGAATGAATTTTTGCTATGAATGCCAATAAGCGAACCTGTGTGCTGATTTGTCGCTAGTAAAAGCATAATGAATGTGCATTGAGAAGGGAGACAATGTGGCGGGGATTGAAGAGAACGACAAATGTTTTGAAACTTTTGTGAACCCAGGTATAGTGAAGCTTGTGAGTTCCAGGAGTCCGGGGCTGAATTGTAAATCACAAAAGTGTTGGGTGCAAAATGTATATCACGAAAGTGTTGGGTGAAAAATGTATATCACAGAAGTGTTGGGTGAAAGATGTATATCACGGAACACGGGGCATAATAATTCGATAGCGCTAAGTTGGGACCCCGCGGTGAGATAATTGGCTAATTGTTGAAAGGGACGGTGGTTGGTCAGGCTCATGATGTGAAGATATAGATGGAGATGAGGATCTGTCAGTCCGCTAACCAGGAAACCCATGACAATCCATGAGCTTGAGAAAGTCAGGTTCAATTTTAAAGGGATTTTGTTTATATTTATTTAAAATGTATTCATATTAATGTATCTTAATATATTATTTGTGGTCCAAATGTAAACCATGTTCAAATTTGAAGGGTGTTTTGGGCTCACAAATTTTGCTCAAACCCATAAGCAATAGAGAAAAAATATATGACTTAACATTTTGTATATGGAAGCATATTCTGAAATATAGGAAACTGAAATATATGCACAATATAAAACATGAACATGATCACAACATTTACATGGAAATGAGTTAATTTTGAAAATAAATAAAATATTCAAATAAAAACACCAAACATTGAAGATCATCATAGAAAAACCTCAAATATTTATATTCAGATAAACTGGGTTACAAAATACATTTGAGAATATTTCCCAAAATAGCTGTCTTGGAATTTGTAAAAAAATATATAGTTCAGTACATATTCTGTGAAATATAAATGCGTTTGCCATAATGACTGGGATTGAGACTGTTGCGGATTACAAAGAAAATATGTACAAGAATGAATTTTGTAGAAAGAAGAAAGTTGACGATGAAAAACATCAAGACCTAGCAAGAAGAAAGAGAAAATTGCCAGTCCTCGGTTAAATATTTGTTAGAGTAACTGGATGAAGAGATCGACAAAGACAAAAGAATGTGATCAGTATCAACTTACTATGATGGTGTCCCATGCATTGTCATTTTCTCGCTGATGTCCTTTTATGGCTTTCTCGGTGGTTATGGGAACCGTGTGAAGCGTCCTTTGACCGTCATTGGTAATCTGGTCGACAATGTTTTTGAACCACTCTTCAATGTAGCTCCTCATGGATTCCATGTTGATTTCATGCCGGATTTTTATATTGAAGAATTCATTTTCCAAGTCCCTTAGATTAATAGAGAGGTGGTGCAATGCTTCTTGAATATCTTGGTTTTTAATCGAATAACCAACTAGCTAGTTTTTCACGTCATCTTCACCATATTCAAGAATGCCACATAAATTTTCAAATGACAGTATTTTATAGATATGAACTTGATTATCAAATGATTGCTTGGTTAAAAACAATGACTTGAATCTCAATTTTGGGTCTTGGACTTCACTGGTGCTGCCAACTAGATCTATCTCAGTTAGCTTCTTGAATAGTTTGTCTCTTCTAGATATGGCTTGGATACATGGTTGAAGGATATCATTCATTTTTTTTACCTTTTCTTTCTAGCATGTATGTTGGTATAGGGGCAGACCCAGGGTTCAGCTCCAAGATCCCACCAACAAGCCCTAACTACTGGCCCTTTCGGCAACACCTGCGAAGAAGATGTAGTCTCACCCGAAGTAGCTATGGGGGGGTTGCAGGACAAAGATGTCTAAAACCAAAGGGGATATCAAGTGGATCTAATACAATAACAATACAACATTTATATATCATTTACCAGTTCAGATCTACTCCGCAGAACTATCTATTAGATCTAACACAATAATGCAATAATAGTATACCAAATGACAAATAATAGAGCATCAATTGCACACACAACAAAAGATATTAGTGGTTCACCCTCTCTCTAGGGTTACGTCCACATAACTGTGCTTTATAATATATTAAGATGAAGCATACAGTTCTTGTTTGTGCTCTCAAATAGCAGATCTTCTTTCTTCTCCTCTCTGCCTCTCCCCTTCCTGTGCACCCAGCTGTAGGACCAATCTTCGCACCCAACTGAAGATATTACAATACCAGAAGGCTCTACACTCAACACTTCTCTCTCACACAATAGTACTCATTCGATCACACAATAACAATGAATCCTCTATCAACTTAGTACCAAGAACAATAACAAAAACCCATCCTAGGCCCTTTAGACCTCTATTTATACATTACAATCACTCACTGACATCCTTAGGTAGAAACCTAGATGTCAAAACCCTAGATACCAAAAACCTAGGTGTCTAAAACCCTAGGTCAACTTGATCTAGGCTTGTATTTCCTTCCTTCTCACACTATGCTCCAAAGCATCCAATAATGTCTTTTTCCTCTTGCTTAGTTGTCCACAATCCATCTTCCTTGCTGATCCGTTATCCTCAATCTCCTCGTCCAACATCTTTCTTCCTTTTACTTCGTTCTGTCTTTTCTGCTCTTTTACTCACTTCAACTCAGTAACAGTCACTGTGTCTTCCACGCACTTCACATTTTTCCTTTTCTTCCTTGATCTTCGCTTGCTTCCATAACCAAGGGCCAACAAGCCCAAAACACTCACCTGTGACTCGTCCTGAGGCACTTCAGATATGATCCCTCTGCTTTGCATTGTCTTCAGACTGTGTAGGGCAGCCCGTGCTTCCATATCTAGTCTTCCTTCCTCCCTTGTGCAGACTGTCTTTTCTGTGTCTGGTACCCATTTTCAACTGCACCTAGTACCTAGACATTTGTCCTCATGCTTTTACTCAGAGATGTGAGGCATCTGGTTGTCATAATACAACTTCAACCGACTCCCATTCACCAAACCTTCCTTCCAGTCTCCATTCAAATTCTTCAACTGCACATCTCCTCCCTCTGTAATGCAAGAAAAATCATATGGCCCAAGCCAATGTGTTCTGAACTTCCCAGGATGCTCCATGAACTTACTGTCATATACTAGTACCATATCACCTTGCTTAAATACCTTCTTCTTGACGTGTCTGTCGTGGTAGGCCTTCTCTCTTTCTTTCTAGACCTGTTGATGAAATCCTACAACAAATATGTCTTCCTCTAGTTCAATAAACTATGAAAGCCTCTCTCGAACAATGCCATTGTCGTACATATCTATAAAGGCAAAAATTCTTAAGCTTGGTACCAAATATTCCATTGGGACAACGAATTCAAGACCATACACCAATTTAAAGGGGGTCTGCATTGTTAGCTTCTTGCAAGTGGTTCTATAGGCCCATAATACTGCTGGTACTCTTAAATCCCAGTCATCTCTATTGACACTGCAAATATTTGTTAGCACTGTCTCCAAGATCTTGTTGAATGCTTCGACTGTCCCATTTGCTTGTGGATGGTAAGGCTTGCTTATCTAATGGTGGACTGTAAATTTCTCAGTCAAGGATTCTATTATTTTATTAATGAAGTGTGTGCCTTGATAGCTCATAAGGATCTTTGGGCATCCAAACCTGGTTATGATGTCATCAAATATGAAGCGCGCAGATGTAGTGGCACTACAATCCTTAACTGCTCTTGCTTCGACCCATCTGGTCAAGTAATATGTCACATTAATTATGTACCTTTCTTCTGTGCACTTCCCTGGTGGGTTAATAAGTTCCACGAAGTCAATGGCCCATTTATCAAATGATTGTAGGGTCAGCTGTGGTGCTAATGACATTTCATATCTTTTGGATGGTTTCCCAACTCTTTGTCATACATCACAGGCTCTATAATAGTCCTTAGCATATCTATGTAAGGTCAGCCACCAAAGGCTAGCTCGAAGAATATTCTGCATAGTGGATTTCCCTGCGTAGTGTCCTTCTGCAATGCCTTCGTGAGCTTCGACGAGGATTAATGGTCTTTCTTCCTCCATAACACATCTCCTCAATATCTCGTCAGGTCTTATCTTGTATAGCTGTCCCATTATAAGTGAAATGTCTACAACATGCACTACTAGATGTTTCTTTTGGGTGATTGTATATTCACTCGGGGCCATTCCTTTTGACAGGAACTGAACTATCTCTGCAAAGTGGTCATCAATATTTTTAATGGCTAGCAGCTGTGCATCCGGTAGTGTATCCTCCAAACTAGTTGGTTCTTCTCCATGTTCCAACCTCGACAAGTGGCCAGGACCTTTGTTCATTCTCCCTAGCTTAACTACGATCTCAAAATCATATTCCTGAAATAGAATAAGCCATATGCATATTCTTCCCCCCAACACTATCTTGTTGACTAGGTATTTCAGCGTGGAGTGATCAGTAAACATTTTAAAGTGTCCTCCCAACAAGTAGTGGCGGAACTTCTGCAACGCATATACCATGGCTAACCCTTCTCTTTCAATGGTGGTGTAATTAATCTCAGTGGTTGATAGCTTCCTGCTAACAAAGGCTAATGGGTGGTCGATGTCTCCTATTCCTGGTTGTGCTAACACAAATCCTAATGCAATAGAAGATCCATAGACATGCATGTGAAACTCTTTACTCCAATATGGGAAAACCAGAATAGGTGCAGTGACCATTTTCTGTTTCAGTGTGTTGAAGCTCTGTTGGCATTCTTTTGTCCAGTGAAATTGACAGTCTTTCTTCAAAAGCTTCTTCATGGGTGCTGTGATCTGGGCATAGATTTTAATGAACTTCCTGTAATATCTTATGTGTCCCAGCGCAGTGCACAACTGTTTGACTGAAGTAGGAGGGGGTCGATCAACTATGATGGAAATTTTAGATGGATCTACCAGAAATCCCTGCTTGCATACAATATGACCTAACAACACTCCAAATGGTGAAAATAAAATGCACTTCTTCAGGTTTAAGGAAATTTGACACTGCCTGCACTTATCCAACATTAGCCTTAGACATTTGATATGATTTTTCAATAAACTAAAAACACTCCAATAATCAAAGTATGCTTCTAGAAACTTATGTAGGAACTCCTTGAATTCTTCGACTAACACCCTGGAAAAGATGGCTGGGGAATTCTTCAATCCAAATGACATTACTGTATATTGGTAGGATCCCCATTCTGTGGCAAAGGTAGTCTTATGGAGATATTTCTTGGCAATCCGGATCTGATGGTATCCTGAAAATCCATCTGTAAAAGAATATACTTCCTGAACTTCTACATTATCTAACAATTCGTCAGTGAATGGCATAGGGAAGGGGTCATGCAAATAGGCATTATTCAAATTCCTGAGATCTACGTAGATCCTGATCTCTCCTGTATTCTTGTCTTGTACCACCATAGGGCTAATCCATTCTGATTCTTCAACATGTTCTATAATCCCTGCTTCCAACATTCTGTCGAGCTCAATCTTCACTTTCTCCTTATATTTAGGGTTCAATCTATAGGGTCTTTGTTTGACTGGTCTGGCATATGGTTTCAAAGGGATCCTCATTTATCCCATAGTCCCTTTAATGCCCTTCATATCAGTGAACTTGGTCGGAAACAAGTCCTGATATTCATGCAGTAACTCGGTGATCTTGTCAATAGTGGCATCATCCCAATAATCTCCAAAATTTTCAAGCTTCGGTGTTTGCTCTGTTCCAATATGGAATTTCTTCATCTTGATCGGCTGTCCAATAAATGATAGCTCAACTCCTGGTCCTTCCACATCTATCTGGCCTTCTGCATCTATGATGTTCACCTTCCTAGGATACTCGTCTTCATTAGCATTGATGTTGTAAAAGCCTTGCAGTTTCTAGAGAGGCGCAACCCATTCATCCTCTTCTTGCTCCAAAGGGAGGCTAGGTGCCTCCTCAAATACTTTATGTCTTACAGTCTATAATGCTTGATATATTGTAGGATATTGGCTTTAAAATAAAAAGGTGGTGACAAAGTTCTGAGTCATACCTTCCCAATCTGTAGTGATGAGGCACAGTTCTGCTTGATGGTACCAGTTGATAGGTATAGTGTCCAATGTGTTTATGAATTTGTGCACCCACTGCTCTTGAGAAATATTTCTCCAAGATTCCTCACAACTTCACACATGGTCTTTTGGGAAACTTCGACCTGTGTACCTAACTTTGCAGCCGTCTACTTGCGCTGAGAACCATGCTATCATCAGAGTACGACATTGTACCCATTTTGTAATGTTGTTTTTATGTGTCCCCCACCATCTTGCTGATGTGGCTTTCAAGGCCTCATCCATTGCCAACAAGCGTTGTTGCATTGGTACACTTTCTTCAAAGTCCAACAAGAAGGTTTCTAAAGGATTCAAACCATCAAAGGTGGGTAAGTTACTTCCTGTTGTGCCAATCCAGCATAATTCTCTGGTTAATATAGCACATCTCCTTATAGATACTTCGTATGTTTGGTTCTGCAAATTATCCAGTGCTTCTTCCAAGTATGATGAACATCCGCTGTCATTTCGCCAACTCAATTTTCCATCCGTCGTAGGATTAATGTAATCCTTCTATCTGGTTGTTAATTTGTATATGTTTTCCAGTTCGTATGCACGGTCTTCTTTTCTGATGGGCTCATCATATCACAGAACTTCATCGGGATATGATGGTGCGATGAACCTAAGGCCATATCCTTCAAATGTCATTCACCTTTTCTTTAAATCAACCACAGTGGAATTATTGAAGGCCCAATAAATTCCTAACAACGCAGGGTAGGGACAAATATCATCAACTATCTCAATCACCTCGAAGTTTGCAAACGTCCTCACTCCGTTGATGTGCACAGGGACATGTTCCAATATTTTGAAGGGGCTTACTGCCTGCTGATTAGCCATCCTAAGCCTGATAGGGGAATAGATCAACTTAGGTTTTCCCATCAGTGCTCAGGTTTGATTCATCATGACATTGACCTTCGAACCTAAGTCGAGGACCACATAGTCTATATCATACTCTCCAATCTGAGCATTCAGATGTAGTTCCTTATTTGTTCTTCTCTTCTTGGATAACTGATGTACTGCTTTATTCAGTAAAGGATCTACCCTTCCTATCTCATACTGTCTAACCAATTTTTTCAGTTCTTGTATATCTTTCTCATCTTTAATCAGTTCTATAAACGTATACAAGAAACTGGCAAGTTTACTCGCTTCTTTTCCATCTCCGGGTGAAGCAGACTGATCGAATGCCAGAGGCATTCCACATTCTCTTACTTCTGTTCATGTCTTTGATGAAGAGCCTTGGTCTCCCCTGAATTCTCTTCTTTCCTCCTCAAACATTTGTTTTTCTTTCTTTGCATCAAAAGTTTGTGTCTTCTCTACAACTTTCCTGACTCCTGATTCTTCTGTAGCTTTCCCATGGATTATTCTGTCTTCTCCTATAACAATGCCTCTTTGAGTGATAAAAACAAATCAAGGGTCTGATCCGCGAGGTTCTTCTTTGATAAATTGTATCTGTGGGTTCTACTGAGGTCCTCGTTTCTCTTGAATTTTTTCCAGTAATGCTAGACATTCCTCGATAACATGCTCGAAAGAGTTGCAATAGCTGCAAGTGGTACAAGGGTTCTGACAGTCTCTTTCCAAGTGTGCAGGTTGTGCAAAGTTATAACATATTATTTGTCCTCGACCTCGACCCATACCTCCTGCTGTTCCTCTTCCTCATAATCCACCATGAGGGTTGAAGTTTCCTCTCCCAGGGGAGTTATATTGTGTAGTGTTTCCTTCTTGCTGTACTTCGCCTTAAATCTTTTATATATCCCTTGACCTTTCATGCATGAGATTTTAATCCCTATAATCCCTATCATCATGTCCCATGGACTTACAGAACATGCAATACAAATTTGTGGGTGTCTGAACATATTTTTGCATGTAGTAGCACTCACCAGGGTGATGTCTATTTTTGCATACCTCGCACCAGGGTAGGGAAACTTGTTTCAAGGGGCTCAGAGCTCCAGAGTCCAAGTATTCAAGGAATAGGGGACAATGTTCCTTGTCATGGCCTTTTGATATGCTTCTGAGACACCAGATGTATTCCATTTTATCTTTTCCCTTGTCTTTCTTCATATCTTCGACCTGTAGAGACAAACTGGTTAACTGACTCAAGATTTGACTCATACCTGAGATGGATTCTCCCACATGGGCTGATTCTAGCTTCATGGCGATATCTAGCACCTTAGCCTGCGAAACAATCTTTTGTTGCATCAGAGGAACTCTCATGTGCGGTAAGAGGGCTGCAATGAAACATTCCTTGTTCTACTCATCTGGGATTTGAAAACTCAGATGGCCTGTCAAGGTCTTGAATCTCTAATCGAACTCCCATACTGGTTCAACTATTCTCTACTTGATTTCTTTCAGTTCTGTAATGCACTACGATTCTGACTTAGGTTTCTTGAATTCAACAATTAGCGAAGAATTAATAGCATTCAATGGTTTAGTTGTAGCTCCTTGGACAAATTTCATATACCATCTCAGTGTGTGATCTCTTAGGGTAGTACTGAAATGAGCTCATTTGATAGCTTCGCTGGTGATATTCTTAATACTCCAAATAGCTTCGCAAAGAAACCAGTGTTGTTCAGGATCTTCAGATCCATCTCCTCTAAAGGTGGGTAACCTCATCTCATCTACCATAGATATTCCTAGGTTTCTGGACTGATTATGTGGCGGACTACTAGTGACAATTCTCTAATGACTTAGGTTACTCTGGTTACTTAAGGCTGCAGAAACAACAGGGAGATTACTGGTACTTACCTCAAAAGTCTGCATAGTTCCTGAAGTGTCTGGCTCTTCTCGGTGAGGTTCCTCTGTCCTAGTGGATTCTGAATGCTCCTTGTTTGTTAGATCTACCTCTTATCCACTTTAGAAACCCTCGTCCCCGTATTTCTTCTTAAATAGGTTCGCAAGAGAAACTTCTCTGAACACTCTCCCATTGCACGTATGTCTAGCCTCTGTGTCACTGTCGCTGTTCAAATTATTGAACATTAGACTTTTCGGATCCGTCTAACTACTGTATCTTCAAGATATTCTTCTCATGAAATAACATCTTGATCCTCAACTTCAGAAAATGTAAAAATTTTCCTCTGGGTCCCTTAAAGAAATGTCTCCCGGCTTGGCTATATGACTCTACTATGTCAACAACAAACTTGGTGATATACCCTCCAATGGTACTATCAAACCAATGATATACTACTCTTGACACGATGTTATCAACTCTCTTGACCTTCTTGATCAACGCTGACGTCCAAACCATAGGTGGCCTAGATCTGATCTCAAATTGGGTATCTTCTAACCTAGCTAGCCACTCATATAGCTCCCGATGGATTCCTCCAAAGAAAACTTTATGTATATCAATAATGATATATCTCTCCAACCAATCCTCTGTACTAAGATTAGGGTTCTTGTTCTGGGATTCATCCAATTCCTTTTCTTGGTATTCTATCCACTTCTAAATCTCTTTCTTTGATGGAAACCAGCTTGACATTCCCTCAAGAAGCTTCTTGTCCTGGTTTCGCAACCATTTGTTGGCACAGGGGCAGACCCAGGGTTCAGCTCCAATAACACACCAACAAACCCTAACTACTGGCCCTTTCAACAACACCTACAAAGAATATGCAGTCTCACCTGAAGTAGCTATGGGGGGGTTGCAAGACAGATATGTCTACAATGAAGGGGATATCAAGTGAATTCAATACAAAATCAATACAATAATTATATATCATTTACTAGTTCAAATCTACTCCGCAGAACTATCTATCAGATCTAACACCATAATGCAATTAACAGTATAGAAAATGGAAAAGAACTCACCATCAATCACACATGACACCAGAAATACGTGGTTCACCCTCTCTCTAGGGATACTTCCACATAACTGTGCTTTATAATATGTTAGGATGAAGCATACAGTTCTTTTCTGCACTCTCAACTAGCAGATCTTCTTTCTCCTACTCTCTATCTCTCCCCTTCCTACGCACCCAACTGCAGGACTGATCTTCACACCCAGCTGAAGATCTTACAATACCATAAGGCTCTACACTCAACACTTCTCTCTTACACAATAGTGCTCACTCGATCACACGATAATAAAGACAACAACAACAATCATAACACTAATAAAAACAACAACCCATCCCGGGTCCTTTAGACCTCTATTTATACATTACAATAGTTCTCATACACCTTTAGGCTAAAACATAAGTTTCAAAACCCTAGATACCAAAATCCTAGGTGTCTAAAGCCCTAGGTCAACTGGACCTGCGTTTTCAGGGCTTAACCAACTTGTCTTTCCTTCCTTCTCACGTGGTGCTCCAAAGCATCCAATAGTGGCTTTTTCCGCTTGTTGAGTTGTCCACGATCCATCTTCCTTGTTGATCTGTCATTCTCGATCTTATTGTCCAATGTCTTGTTTTCTCTTACTTCGCTCCATCTTTTCTACTCTTTTGCTCACTTCGACCCAATAACAGTCACTGTGTCTTCCGCGCAGTTCATGTTTTTGCTTTTCTTCCTTGATCTTCGCTTGCTTCCATAACCAAGGGAGACCAGATGGACAAGAGAGAACACTACTTTGAAACTTTTGTGGACTTGGGAGCCTGGGAACCAGCGAATCTGTGACAACATGAGATGAATAATCGACTAAGTATGGAAAGGCGAGGTACAATGCCTTCAAAAAGTTAAAGTAAATAACAATTTTTTCGAGCTCAAGATCCACAAAAAAAATAAAATAAAATCAGATGCCATAATATTGACCTCTTCCAATTCGATAATAGGGAGTTTTAGTTGATGGATCCAAATATGGCTCACTTCAGGCGAATGGGGTGCACATGGGGTGCCTGTGAGAAAAGCTAATGTTTTGATGAAGATTTTTTTATATTGCTACATGTGGTAGTAATTGTGTGATAGTATTTAGAATGAACACTAGAGGATGGTAATACAATATCCCATAAATCTTTGTTTAATGCATTTTAATGGGAGATGTCGTCCAACTTTTCGCTCATTAATGGCAATATTTTCGAAGCTAATAAAAGCATAATGAATTTGCATTGGGAAAGTGTGTGAAGATGGAAGGGAAATCGAGAAAGTATGAAAAGGTGGGGTGGTCAGATGGACACAGACATACTCATCGTAGGTAGAGTGAATCTTGTGAGTTTGAGGAGTTCGGGGTCGAATTGTAGATAACATAAGTTTTGGGTGCAAAATGTATATCACGAAACAAAGGGTGATCGGTTTCATGATGTCAAGATATAGATGGATATAGAATTTGTTAGTCCGCCACCCAGGAACTTGCGAGCATAGAAATGTGACTAGGTATAGAAGAGGAAAAAGAAAGGGAGAAAAGAACTTTATGCCTCACATAAGAACACTTTGTTTGATAATTATCAAGTGATAGAAACACATCGACTATGGGGCATGAGATTTTGGGGCATGAGAGTTTGATAGGGCCTAGCCGGGAATCGACGAGCATAAAATTGGCTAAGTATGGAAATGAATAGTGGTCAGTCGGACTCGTGATGTGAAGATATACATGGATATATAATTTGTGAGTCTGTAACCCCAGGAACCTACGAGCATAGACATGCGACTAGGTATAGAAGAAGAAACAGATAATAGAGGGGAAGAAGAAAAGGGAAAAACCGATAAGTATAGAAGAGGAAAAAGAAAGGGAGAAAATAACTTTATGAGTCACACAACAACATTTGGTATTAAGTATGGAAAGGCGAGGTAATCAGATGGAGTTATCATAGGCAGAGTGAGGCTTGCGAGTTCAAGGAGTCCGGGGTTGAATTGTAGATCACCAGAGTTTTGGGTGCAAGATGTATACCCAAACACGAGGCATGGGAGATAGATAGTGCCTGCGTGGGAACCCGCGGCCATAAGATTGGCTAAGTATGGAAATGAACGACGGTCGGTCAGATGCATGATGTGAAGTTATAGATGGATATAAAATTTCTCACTCCACCACCCTGGGAACCCGCGCGGATAAATATGCAACTAAGTATAGAACAAAAAACAGATAATATAGGGAAAGAAGAAAAGGGAAGAATGAGAAAGTATAGAAGAGGAAAAATAAAGGGATCAAAGAACTATATGCGTCACACAATAACACTTAGTCTGATAATTATCAAGCGATAGAAACACATCAACTATGGGAAATTTTTTTTTAGACATGGAATATAGCTGGAGCTCAAAAGACCCTGGTTCAAGATAAACGAGATGTTGTTTATATCTATCTCAACAAGCAATAGACAAAATATATGACTTGACACACTTATATGCAAGAATTCAGATGGAGTCATCGTAGGTAGAGTGAGGCTTGGGAGTTCGAGGAGTCCGGGTTTGAATTGTAGGTCACTGAAGTTTTGGGTGCAAGATGTATACCTCGAACACATGGCATGAGAGTTCGATGGCGCCTACACAAGAACCCACGACCACAAAATTGGCTAAGTATGAAAATGAACGATGATCGGTCAGACTCGTGATGTAAAGATATAGAGGGACATATAATTTCTCACTCCTCTATCTCGGGAACCCACAAGCATAGATATGGGACTAAGTATAGAACCAGAAACATATAATAGAGGGGAAGAAGAAAAGGGAAAATGGGTAAGTATAGAAGAGCAAAAAGAAAGGGAGCAACGAACTGTATGCCTCACACAACAACACTTAGTATGATCATTATCAAGTAATAGAAACACATCAACTATGGGAAAAACATTCTCATCCATGGAATATAGTTGGAGCTCAACAGACCCTGGTTCAAGTTAAAAGATATGTTGTTTATATCTATGTCAACAAGCAATAGAAAAAATATATGACTTGTCATTCTTACATGCAAGCATATTCAAAAATATGACAATCTCCAATATATGCACAAATTGGACAATGTATGCAAATCAAAGTTTTTGTAACCATACCTCTTAGTCTCTGGACCTTGTACTATGATGGAGGTTTCACTTCTACTTGTCGATAGTTCTTGTGAACTAAAAAACATTTGGTATAGATGACATAAACATTTTTACCATGGCACAACAGAATAAATAACTACGAATATTTGTTTCGTAAACATAGCAAGAGCGTAATCTATGAATCCTTTCCTTCAACATTGTCGCTGTGATGATGTTTGCGATGGTTCACTTCCCATGTCCATGTCACTTCTGAGACAGTGGCTATGAAAATGTGTATATTTTTCATACTCAATATAGAACAACTGTAGTCATACCTTTTGGAAGATTGTACTCCAGCTCTCTTAGCTATGGGAAATAAGGCTCCATCCTTGTGTTCAATTACTATGTTCTTGTTTCAATGTAGCAATACAAAGAATACAATGGACATGAAATCAAGCTGCTACATAGGAACACATGAAAAAAAGACAAATTTATTTGTTTCAAGATAGCGGCACAGAAAATACAATTGGCATGAAGATAAGTTAATATACAGGAAGATATGCAGTATCCAAGGAAAAAAAAAACAAAAGAGATACAAACCAGTGGAACAAGTATAGACAGAGTAAATGAAAAAAAATTGGATATGGAATACGTGTTAAAGTATGCACCTTTGCATGTAGTCTCCTACATTTCTAGTTAAGAGTTCTTTGCCTTGTCCAGTTTTCCTATTTGTTTCAATGAAAAAAAGAAAAAACAAAATGGACATGAACGTAAGTTGACATGTAAGGAAAAAATAAGGAATATGTACATATAGTAAATAAAATAGAATAAAAGAAATAGAATAATAGATAGTGTTAGAAGAATGTACCATTTGTTTTTGTTTGTTCATCCATGTTTGTGTATATATACAAATTTTTGTAAAAAATATTTGTGTCCAAAATCAATTACAAACCAGGGAAAACTAAGAAGTTGGATAACTTGGTTTTCTGCAACAATCTAGACATATATGCTTTGAAACATAGAAATATGATTTTTCAATATGTTTGATGTATATCTCATAATTCAAGTGCAATACCAATTGTATCGTGATTAGACCAGTATGTGTCTAAGATAAATACGCTATATTGAGAAATGGGCACATTCGACCATACATGGTCAATAAGTGCGTTCTGTACATGGTTTATGTTGTCCAAAAGAAAGCGAAGACTGCATTTGCACATGTAGTTTTCCAATTCTTTTGTTCTGGCATTATTTTGTAGCATGTCAATATTGAATTCTCCTACAATGACAATGGTTTCGTTCAGATGAAAATGGTATAATGCATTGGAAATAACATTTAGTATGTTTGAGAATGTTGCATGCGGAGCAACATAGAGATTCAATGTTGCAATTTCTGATGCATGGAGAAATACTTTTGCAAGCACCATCTCAACATTGTTTTCTTCGAAATGCATATGCTCCAAAATTGTTACATTTTTTTTCACTAATATCATCACCCAGTGTGTAATGTATCTTGATATGAAATTGTGATTTGGAAATTGCTTGTTTTGCATGCATAATGTCATGTATGTTTCCTGCAAGCACATAATATCGGATTGCATTGTGTCATAGTCATTGAGTATATCATTCATGTGTGCATGCAGGCTGCGCGTGTTAAGTGAGAGAATTGATACAAATGAGTTTGTTTGTATGGATTGGTAATCATACTGTAAATGCCACTTTGTGGTAGTCTTAAGGCATTGCATCTCAATATCAACTTTGTGTTTGAATTTGAAGTTATATTTTGTAAGAGGACTTAGTAAATACAAGGAGTCTATACTTCTGACACAGGACAGTTCTGTGTATACAAGTCCATGTATTCAAATTCCAGCAGGGTCAAATGCAACATTATCAAGTGTTAGTCGTTGCGATCTCTGGACTGTATGTGTACATGCAAGTTTAATTGGAAACTGTTTTCAAATCTTCAGTCAACCTATCTTTGTCGATGTCGATACTGGTTTTGATATTCACAAGATAGGTGTCCAATCACGCGTAGTGTTTGAATTATATTGATAAGCCAACTTGTTTTCTTGTCTATGGCCTATATGCGGTTCATGGAACTTAATCCATAGGACATCAAGTTTTTCTGTTTTGGTATAGCCTTTGAGTATTCCATCTACACCATTCACCAAGCCATCCTGTGAATCATAGTTGCAGGCATATATTTCAACCAACATGTCTAATTTTAGGACAAGTTGCAAAGGAAAAGTGGTTGTATGTTCATGACGTGGCACATTTCCATGGTTGTATTCTTTGAGGTCAATTGAATTGATGATGATATCATCGCCAGGCATGAGCGATAGCATGTACATGTTATGGATTGAAACATCCCCATTCGTATAGAAAATGTAAGGGAAGGTTGGGTCTGCTGGTGCAGGTCACATGCACCTTGAATTGATATATGTTAATTCATCATGTGTTTGGCTGTTTGTCCGCATTCTATTCAGAATTGCAATAAATGTTTCATATGTCTTGCGCATTGTAGTATGTAATTCGAACCATTTTGTATTGAATTTCTAGAAGTCATGCGTCACTGTTTTCATGTTGAACGTAGGTTGTTTAAATATCAATGAATCTTGGATGGGTTGCACCTGGTAAAGATCCCCACAAAATATCATGTCAATTCCAAAGTATTTGGTGTGCACATGTTTTATGTTTCTTAGTCATTTGTCAATGGAATACAAGAAACGACTTCCAATCAAATATGCCTCATCTATGAAGACAAGTTACAATTCGTCATAAAGCTTATGCAAGGTATCTAACATTTCCTTGCTGAGTGGAAGAAACTGTGACTTGTTAAAAGGCATAAAAAATGCAGAGTGGATTGTTGTTCCACCTGCATTATATGTAGCTTTTCCTGTGTATGCAACTATTATCCCCTTTGGTTTCATAGGATCAGAGTAATTGTTTGAATCATAGATTCGTATAAGCATTTGGAATAATGCTTTCGCTGTAAATGTATTTCCTGTTCCCACCCTGCCTGTAAGGAACAAGTGCACAGGAGTGTGCATGTTCAAGCATTTTTTAAGCGCAATGTCCTTTAGAATTGTTTGTTGTTCTCGATTCAACAAGCGCCTGACTCTGAGGTAAGAAGCTTTTTAGGACATGCTGGATACTACAGAAGATTTATTAATTTTTTTTCCAAAATAGCTTCTCCCCTGTTTGTTTTACTGATGAAAAATGCTGCATTTAATTGGAATAATTCCTGTGAAGAAGCATTCAGGACACTTAAACATCAGGTGTCTACAGCCCCTATCCTTAGAGGACCTGATTGGACACTTCCCTTTCACATATCCTCCGATGCTTCAGACACTGCTATAGGAGCTGTTTTGGGACAGGAAGAAGATCATCTCCCCTATGCTATATACTTCATCAGTAAGAATATGTCCCCCGCTGAACTCAATTATACAGTCACAGAGAAGGAATTTCTAGCAGTAATTTATGCAATTAACAAATTTAGACATTACATTACTGGCTATTCTACCTTTGTCCATACTGATCACTCAACTATCAAGTACTTAATGAATAAACCTAT
>ML789323.1:416686-496626 GCA_009831015.1 Picea engelmannii
ATTTCTTTACTACAACACTAAGTGCTTTTGGAATTGAGCATATATAGTGCGCAACTATCTTTGAAACAAAAGACTTCCCTGGGTTGATAATTTATGTTTCACTTGGTTGTTTGAAATTAATTAAACAATTATAGTGACCAACAATATACATGTCCTTGGAGAAACCGTTGTTCTAAATATGGGAAATTTTTCGTTTAAGGAAAACTGTTGGTTGTTTAAGCGTACATTGTATGGCTTGGAAGTTGTATCTACATTGTGATTTTTTTCGTTTTTTACAACTTTTTGTATGATAATGTCTATGAACTTTGGCAAGTTCTGGATCCAAATGATATGTGTTGCATGTTATGTATTTGTCCACAAACTGCTCGATCTATGAGTTGTTGTCATTTCCATAGAATGGTGCACCCTCTATCCACAACAGTGCATGGTCATGTCCACTCCCCCTATTCTGGAACTTAGTCACAAAAAAGTAGTATGATATTTTTCCGAAAAACGTTTCATCATGGAATATCAATTGTCTCAAAGCATTTATTCTATGTCTATAGTAGCGAGTACATGTCACTGGGTGTTTTCTTATGAGGTAGTCAATGTCATCATTTTCCAGTGTACCAGTTTGTTTTTCCTTTTCATGTTCCTATACAATGAAGACACCGTAGCCACCAACGGATCCCAACGATGCTCTACACTTGTAAATGTGATGAAAATTTTTGGTGGTCCCAATTGTCGGATCATTGCAAAAATAGTTTTCTTGTTTTGTTGCAAATAGTCAGGAGAGATGTGAATGTTTTTGAAATCTATGTATCCAATATCAGGTTTTAGGATTTTTTCTAGGTTTGCTTTGTACTTGACATCTTTGGCCAATAAATTTCTTCCTTGTAGCTAGCCTTTTATTATTCACACCCACATGCAAGACAACACTTGCTCAATTATTATGCGCATTGTTTTGAAAAACAAATTTGTTTTTTGACAGGAGAAGTCACTGCTTGAATGTAACAACTCCCATCAAACTATTTTATGGTAGCTGAATCATTCTGTAATGTCACTAGGATGTGGATCTCCATAGAAAAGTGTTGGGAATTTCATTTCCTCAACAATTTTTTCCTTGAATATTCCAAGTGGACGTTGCCCCTCAACATGTGCAATTTCGACAATCTTGTCTTGCAAGTCACAAATGCGTCGTGAGTCAGTGAATCCATATATCAATGTTTCAATAGGCATTTCATTCTCCAATTCATCGCTTGTATCAATTTCACTAGCATTTTTAAGAGTCCGTGCAGAGCTGTCATCCCCTTCTCCAAGAACATTGTTCTAGTTTTCATTTATACAAATGTTCTGTGCTTTGTACAGGGCCCTGGAACATAATTCTTTTAATTCTTTCATGACAAAATGCACACGCAGTTTACCTGTCTGGTATTCATTCTTGTATTGCAAGCGTCTTTTGAGAGCTACAACAATTGTCATTGTATCGCTAATGAATTTTGGCAAGGAGTTTTGCACAACATCTAGTTGGAAAAGCACATTAATAACTGATCCTGTTAAGCCCATTCAGGGTTGTTTATAGCCCCAGGGTCTGATTTGTGCAAAAGCAATTCGCAAAGACACACGTCTCTCTTCAAGTTATGTAAGTGCACTTACATCTGGTAGTGGTGTATTACATCTTATTTGGTCAGGCGTTGCAAAGTGTGACAGTTTTCCATTTTCAAGAGATTGTTTGCATGGAAGACAAATATTTCCACTAGAAAATGTTTTATCATTTAGTGTCAAGCAGAGGTATTTTTCTTCCAAATTAGGCGTGAAAGACTTAATGTTTTTTGAAAAATTCAATTGATCGCAAATTGCACATGCAATGGAAGGAGTTCTTTATTTTGTTTCATATAGATCTATTTTGTATATTTCTTCCGTAGAGAAGTATGTGTAGAAAGTGTTTACTGGTTTTCATTGGCAGCAGTGCATGGTGTTGGATCTAGCCCACGAAATGTGATTTTTTCCTCTCGGTTAGTGCCATGATCGTTGTCAGATATGTGGTCGTACTTGTTTCTCTCATGTATCTGTTTTTTCAATATGTGGTAGGTTAACTTATGCTTTCCACTGGAAACTAGTTTCACTTGTTGACAAGCCATGTTGGAGGTGGAATTGACATTTCTTATGAGCATTGCATCCTCACCATATCGATGATGCAAAATATTATTTTCTTTGTCATTCGACACATGACGTTTGTGCTCAACATAAAAAGCAAAAATGCGATTGTGTTGTGCAAGTTTTTTTTTTTTTAGGTTGTGATATGTCAGTTTTTGTCTAGAAGGAAGCGTAGTAATGTATTTTGTTCTCTCATGTATGACCCTTTTCAAGTTGTGATAAGTTATCCTACGTTTGTTTTTCAAGTTCTAGATGGCCTTATGACAACTGGAATGAGTTTCATTCTGATTAAATAAAATGTGACGCTTATGAATATTCGATGCGGTTTGGGTGGCATTAACATTGGACACTGAACTGGTAGTATTTCCTATACTACCAATGTATTTTTTTCTCTCACGTATGAAATTTTTCAAGTTGTGATAATTTAGTCTACGTTTTTTGTTTAATCTCTGTATGGCCTCATCAGAACTGGGATGAGTTTCATTCTCATTAAATAACATGCAACACTTATGCAGATTCAATGTGATTTGGGTGCCATGGACAGTGGACCCTGAACTAGTAGTATTTCTCATCAAAGGTTGATAATGGATATGTGGTGTATCTGTTTTCAACGAGATGATGTTAATTTTTCAATTGTATTTTGAATCAATACAACAAGAATGGATAGTGCCATATGACGGGGCCGACCAAACCTGGATATTTACTTTGAATATGATATATAACTATTGAAAACATAATCTTCCACCCTCTACATTTCCTTTCTGATATGGAAGTGCCATGTTTACAAGGTATTGTTGCGAACTTCCAATTTTCGACACATTTTTTTACAAAATATGGTGAAAGGTGTTGATGCAAGCAACTAAAATCCTGTTGGATTCCACCTATAATTGCATTGATAAAGGATTGTACAATGTAAAGATGCAATGACTACACATTGAACTCTATTTCTACCAAATAGCAAATTGCATTGAACAGACTATCTCCACAACTAGATGCAACAATTGTCGCTATCTGCAAGCCATGAAAGTGTATACAATGCATAATTCATTTCCATTGTGATTCAAGGTCTTTGCAAATGAGGGACAAGTAAATATGAGGTCCTCCAAGATTTCATATGGATAATTTTATATACGGTAGTGGTTCATAATGGCCACTGACAGGATTGGCATCATGGAACAAGATGCAATATGGATCGCTAGATGCAGTTTTGTTGAATAGTAGATATCTTGTTTTTATTGTCAATGACCATATTCCAATTGATATATTCAGCCACTTGGACAACCACAATATACAAAATGTATCACCCCAAAGTCCCCTCTCATGTGCAGGAAGAATTGTAGATCCAAACAACTGCATCTTTGAAAAATACGTAGCGACATCATGTATTCCATGCAACTGCCAAAGAAAATCAGATGCCAATTCATATTGATACAACTCCATTGCCTCAACATTGCCATTTTTTAAATAGGCCAAGAAATAATCTATCAATCCATTACATAGGTCGGTCGAGGAATAACAGAAATGCAATAGAACTTGAAATGCATTGAAAAGGAAATCTCCTACAGTATACGAGAATGCATCCAATATAAAAATTCCATTGCTATGAAATACCTGGTCAATGATTTCATGTACAATGGAGTCTGTATCTATTTCGTAGGAATCAACATCTATTAGTTGTTTCATCTCTTAAGATGTGATTTTCAAGATGTTTCTCAGCCAGATTCAATTTATATGCAAACAAAGAAAAAAACAAATAAAACTATAAGTGCGGAACTGCATACCAATTCTGCTATTTATCCTTCAACCTTCTTCTTTTCAAATTCAATCCCCCTAGTCGCTACAACATATGAAAAACAAAAAATGTACAGTGAACAATGAACCAAACAGAAGAGACAACGCAAATGAAATAACACTATAAATTTTCTCAGCACAAAGATCGAGTATTCAAGGCATATCATTTTTGAAGCTACTCCACATGTGCATCCTATAAGCTTTTTAGTGGCATAATATGCTTTGCAAGACATAAAGAACAACACAAAGGCAACTGGTGGACGAAGTTTTTGATTCAGAGAATAAAAAGCATGCCCTGTCACAAGGCCCTGGAAGGTGCTTTCCCCCTGTGACAACTCCGAATTCGTTTTATAAACCCCTTTGCATTGCTATTTTCAAAACATCTATGGCACGATATCCAGGACGTGGAAGTTGGCATATGTGATTGGAAGGGAACAACCTGGAAAAAATGCACCAAACACATGGTTTCTAGGAACATAAAATAAGAGGAGA
Source organism: Picea engelmannii (assembly GCA_009831015.1). Taxonomy (NCBI): domain Eukaryota; kingdom Viridiplantae; phylum Streptophyta; class Pinopsida; order Pinales; family Pinaceae; genus Picea; species Picea engelmannii. Next base: position 421,106 of record ML789323.1, read on the forward strand.
ACATTCGGTATTATTTTTTATATTTCAATGTAGCTGCAATAGATGTGGCATTGACATTCAAGGCCGAAGAAGACATTTGGAGGGGAACATACTAGAAAAAATGCACCAAATGTATGGTTTCCAAGAACAATAAATATGAGGAGAACATTGAGAAAAATGCACCAAACGTATGGTTTTCAGGAGCAGGAAAAATGAGGAGTTTTCTTTTTTATATGTCACTATGTCTATGAAAAAGGTGGGTTCTTTATAGAACATTAACGTTCAAGAACAAGGACAAGATTCTGGTCATAACAATCACACATAAAGATGTTCTGCAACATGATTTTGAGCCAGGGATTCCTAGTATTGAAAATTCTTGCTTGCACGTTGAAAATAACAAACATCAAACAAGGAATAACAATGAAACTATGGGATGGAAACTTACCCATGAACAAGGAATGACAGAAGCGTAGCTCCAAACCCTGCAAACTGCAACAATAGGTTCAACTGCGGATGTAGGACCCCAACCTTGCAAATTTGAAGCAAAGAAAATCAAGCAACAAACAACAAACCCGTGAACAAGCACGAAGAGGTCCAACTGCAGCTGCAGGACCTCAACTTTTCAAAGTTGAATAAAAAAAAAACAAGAAGCATCGAACGAACCAACGAGCAAGCATCAACTAGTGAACCAGTAATGTCAGTGAAGAACAATATTTCCCAAATTCACTGTAGAAAACACTGTATCCAAAAATCGGAGGAAACTGTATTGTAACACGCTTGTTGAGTAGACATTTAAGGCTGCGAGGCCTATTAGGTAAACACTTAAGGCTATTAGAACTGTCGAAGGGCGTCACACTGTAAAAATATTTAATAAATAATGCAGTGTGGCAGGCCTGTTTATGTATGCAATAATGAAAATGCCTCTCCAAGTACACAACAATAAAGAAAAATAAATAATAATAATAATAATAGTAAAAAAAATAATAATAATAACAATAGTTCGAACAATGAAGACTATGCTAAAAAATTTTACTCAAAGGACAAAGTAATATGAAAACTGACTATCCATGCTAAATTTTTTGGATATCTAAACATTTCAATATGAATAGTACAAATTCAAAAAGACCGTAGATGATAAAAACTTTGGATATGCCAACATACAAACCATTGGGAAAGCGAAGCTAACAATAAGACCTCAAATATATTATCCAATGAGATCATGACATATAAGGTTTTTTTTAATTATATATATAAAAAATAATGTTTTTAGTTCTGTAGTTTGAGCAATAGAGATTATGCAAAAATTTGTAGTCAAACGAAAAGCTAATATAAAGTCAACGAATTATCGAACGCTATAAACTTTGGATATCTAAACATTTCAGATGAATAGTACAAATTCAAAAAGACTGTAGATGAAAAAAACTTTGGATATGCCAACATATATATCATTGAGAATAGCGAAGTTGACAATAAGACCTCAAATCTATTATCCAATGAGATCATGACATATAAGGGTTTTTTTCTTATATAAAAAATAATGTTTTTAGTTCTGTAGTTTGAACAATAGAAATTATGCAAAAATTTGTAGTCGAATGACAAACTAATATAAAGTCAACGAATTATCAATCACTATAGTCCCTCTACGCCTTCAACAGGGACTAATAATAAAATGAGTATTTGTTTTGGTCATTTTAGATTGTTTTAATTTTCACCCATTTTTCAAAATAATTTATAAAAAATATTGTAAGACCTCTTAATTTTTTTTTATTGATATGTATACATTTTTTATCTATTAATATTTAAACACTTAATCATTTATTATAATTTTATTTTAAAAATAAATTAATAATAAAGAGAATTATAATTTATAGTATTTTATAATTTTTTTTTAATATTTATTGATTTTTTTAATTAATTCAATAATTAAAATTATAATTGATTTAACCATTATCAATATTTTCTTAATTAAAATTCATGTTCACTACCACCATGGCACAATTAAAAATCAGAAGATAATTTTGGATTAATGATTTAATGGGATAAAGAATTGTTTGTATGGCATTATCTTGTTTAATTTGTTTCAAATTAAAATTAAATTAAAAAAAATGTTTGAATATTTTGTTTTTGGTGGATAAGAACGACATTCAAAGAGTTTAAGGCATCGATGTTACTTGAATGCAAGTGGTTAAAATTTATAACTTTATAGTAATACTTTATGCAACTTTTCAAGATTGAAGTATTTACATTAGAGATTGTTATCTTGAATATAAATATAGAACCTTCTTGACTCATTGTTGGCATGATTTTTATGTATTGTAATGGAATTTATAGTTAGGATGTAATTGAATGAAAATCAAATTATATATTGTGAAGTCATTATATGGGAGACATATAACATCAAGAGATAACAAGAGCTGTGTGGTAGTATAGTCTCTGTCAAGTAGGTTATAAGGTAAATTGTGAAAAATGGGTTGAATTGTAAATGACAGAAGTGTTTGGTGCAAAATGTATATCACAAAAGTGTTGTGTGCAACATGTATATCACGGAACATGGGGCATAAAATTTCGTTAGCACTAAGGTGCGACCCCGCGAAGAGATAATTGGCTAATTGTTGAAAGGAATTGCAGTCGGTCGAGCTCATGATGTGACGATATAGGACCAATCGACGAGTTTGAAAAAATCCAGGTTCAAGTTTAAGTATATTTATTTAAATTGTATTCATATTAATGTATCTTAATAGATAATTTGTGGTTGAAATGCAGACCATGTTCCAATATGTGGACTAATTGTATACCACATAAGTTTTTGGTGCAAGGTGTATACAAAAGAACTGTAGATGAAGCAAGTCTTGGGTGCAAGATCTATAATAGCGCCAACCCGGGGGGTCGGTCGGGCTCCCGTAAATTGTTGTTGAATACGTTTTTTCAATTGTTAATGGAAATAAGTGAACTTGTGGACTGAGTTGTCATGAGTATAAGCAAAATATATATACAATTTGACAGGCGGGGACTTACGTCTCCCTAGGAGCACATGTCACTTAATAGTTTTTTTGTGGGCGAAATGCAAACCATGTTCCAATATGTGGACAAATCATAGACTAGGGAAGTTTTGGGTGCAAGATGTATATGGAAGAACTATAGATGGCGCAAGTTTTGGGTGCAAGATCTATAATAGCACCAACCCAAGGATAGGTTGGGCTCCCGTAAATCATTGTTGAATACATTTTTTGGTTGTTAATGCCAATAAGTGAACTTGTGCACTGAGTTGTCACCAGTAAAAGAAGAATGAATTTGAATTGAAGATGGCATGAATACCCTCTTCGTGTTACACGTTTTGCACTGAAATGGGGTCGAATTGTAAATGATGGAAGTGTTTGGTGCAAAATGTATATCATGGAAGTGTTGGGTGGAAAACATATATCACGGAACAGGGGCCATAAAAATTCGATAGCGCTAAGTCACGACCCCACGGAGAGATAATTGACTAAGTATTGAAAGGAACCATGGTCGATCGGGCTCATGATGTGATGATATAGGACCAATCAACGAGTTCGAAAAAAAGTCAGGTTCAAGTTTAAATATATCTATTTAAATTGTATTTATATCAATGTATCTTAATAGATTTTTTGTGGGCGAAATGCAAACCATGTTCCAATATTTGGACAAAGCGTATCTCGCGAAACTCTCGGTACTGCTTGCTAGTCACGAAACATTGGAAACACAATCCCGAGCCTGCCAGTCCAGGAACCCGTAATCGAAAAAATGTCTGAGTATGAAATAGGGAAATGAAAGGATGGACTCGATACACAATAAATGTATAATGTCATGGAAATACAACCAAATTGGGGATAAGTATTGAAATGAACGATAGACTACTGGGCTCATGACAGGGAATTCCTGTGGAAAAATTGTATATCGCGGAACTCTAGGCACTGTTTAGAAGTTGTGAAAGATTCCAAACAAAATTTTGAGGCCGTCAATCCGGGAACCCGCAATCGAAAAAGTGTGAAAGTATGGAATAGGGAAATGCTGGCCCAAACTTGTTTTCGCTAATATATTGAAAATTGTAATAGCTTTGCCATTACCTGGAAATATCTCCTTTGCATGTTTGTTGACAAGTTCTGTAGGGATGGGCACTGAAATGGGGTTGAATTGTAAATGATGGAAGTGTTTGGTGCAAAATGTATATCACAAAAGTGTTGTGTGAAAAATGTATATCACATAACAGGGGGCATAAAATTCGATAGCGCTAAGTCGCGACCCTGCAGAGAGATAATTGGCTAAGTGTTGAAAGGATCTGCAGTCTGTGGGGCTCATGATGTGACGATATATGACTAATCAATGAGTGTGAAAAAAGTCAGGTTCAAGTTTAAATATATTTATTTAAATTGCATTTATATTAATGTATATTAATAGATTATTTGTGGGTGAAATGCAAACCATGTTCCAATATGTGGATGAATTGTAGACCACGGAAGTTTTGGGTGCAAGATGTATACGACATAACTCTAGATGACACAAGTTTTGGGTGCAATATCTATAATAATGCCAACCCGGGGCCTGTGCAAAAGGAATATTCCTTGTCGAATACGATTTTTGGTTGTTAATGCCAATAAGCGAACCTGTGCACTGAGTTGTCATGAGTAGTAGAAGAATATATATACAATTTGACAGGCGGGGCCTTACATCTTCTCGGGAACCCTTGTCACTGTATTTTGAAGCTCGTCCAACTGTTTTCCACTCTACTATCTCTTTCTTGTTACTTATCCATTTTTTCGAAAATGTCCCAATGCTTGCATTGGCGGACGCACCTATTGGCACAGGGGCAGACCCAGGGTTCAACATTTCAACAACGCACCAACAAAACCCTAAATACCGACCCTTTCAGCAACACCTGTGAAGCAGATGAAGTCTCACCCGAAGTAGAGGTAGGGGTGGTTGCAGGACTCAAGTGTCTACAACCTAGCTGGGACACGGATCTGTGATTACAATGCTTTAACATAGCACTTAGTAGATAACATTCATTAGTATTTAACCCTTACTCACATCGCAGGTAAAACCCTAATTACATAACAATGCAGTATTCAACAAGATCTAAGCATATCTAACAATTTAGCACATAACATCTACATATCTAGCATTCATCCAAGTTATCAAGCACTAAGCTAATATATCAGATGCATCTAACATACATAAATATTCAACACTATGCATAAATTACATCAATGACACAAAGAAATCACAACACATGATATACATGGTTTACCCCCAGCGTGGGGCTATGTCCACCAAATCTTCTTCTCTTTATTATCTTCTTTCAATGCACAGAGTCATAATGCCAACTTTGCATAGGATAGGAGATCTGTGTGCACCTTGCTAGATCCTCCTTCCCAAGTTAGGTCACAACACAAATCCTTCTTACATGGCATGGAAACAAGCTTCTTACAATCACTTGCAATTAGCTCTGCAAGTCTTAACACATAGTATGCTCAAAGCCTCTAGCTTTGCACTAAGCCGATTCTACTAGGTCTCTTCACTACTTTCTTACATCACCTAGATATCTATTTATACATTACAAATGGGGCCTAAACATGGGTAAACCCATGCCGACATCCCATGCCAGTTACATAAAACCTAAACCCAAAAATCCCACAAAAGGGGGAAAGATCCCGCGATCTCCACTTCACCTGGCGCTTCGTCTTCGACCAACCTATCGAAGTCCCAAAAATGGTCAAACACGACCAAATTTCTCCAAAACTTGGTCGAGGGCCAATAGGCCCCCAACACTCACTTGTGACTCATCCTGAGTCACTCTGATCTGGGAAACTCTTCTTCGAAGGCCTCAATCTTGGCTCGAGCTGCTGCTTTGCTAGAGCCTCCTTCTCGATGAACTCCTGAATAACTTTCTTAGTCATCAGTCCTTCCAATTGTTGTTCCACCGTGGTGACTACTTGTTATAGATGTGCACCTTGTCCTTTAATCTCCTCAAAAAGTGTGGAGGCTTCATCCTGCACTGGTTGTAGCCTCTGGGTCACTTCCATGACTTTAATCTCGATGGCATGGACCTATTGCTAAACAATGCACTATTCCTGGGACCTTTTCATCCTCTCAACCGTTGACAATGGCTTCAACTGTTATTGTAGTATCACTTCTTGTTGCTTTTCCTCCTAAAGCTGTGACTCCAATGTCCTTAGTTCAGGGTCTTCTGCAAGGCGATCATAGGTCTGCGCACTTGAACTTCTTAATTGCTTGCATTCTAAGGTCAATGCCTTGATTCTTTCGACTGCGCTCCAAGCAGTTTATTCCCTCTGATCTCTTACTTCCTGCAGAGTTCCTGGCACGACTTACAGTTCTAGTTCGACCACTCTTTCTTGAAGCTATTGAATAACTTCAACAAGCTTCTCCACTTGACTCTCCACTCTGTCTTCTTCTATCTGTGCGAGGCCCGACATAGAGCGAAGTGCTCTGGTGATTTCCTCCTTGACTCCCATCTACTATGTGAGCAACTATTCTTTTTCCTTTTGTATCTGAGCTTTATCCTATGCAAACTTCGCTTGGAGGTCATCTTTCTCTTGCTGTGCAACCTAGAGTTTCTCTAGGGATTCTTCTTTTTCTTGCTTTAATGCTTCTATGGCCTGCTCCTTTTCCTCCTGGACCCGACGAAGGTTAGCCTCGGTTGAGTCTGCTAATATGCGTAGCTGGGCAGGGTCATCTCCTAATTCTATGTACCCTGCTGACAACGACATAGTAGACACTGCGCGACTCAAATAAAGAGCCTGTTGTACCCCTTTGAGCTCTGCCTCGATCCTGTCAAACATTGTCTCTTGTTTGGCTTCGCTTTGCTACAAAATTTTCTTTGAGGTATCTGATACGATGATGATGATGATGTCAATATCATCTACCATGAGCACAGTCTAATGTAGAGGTTTATTAGCTTTTTACTTCTTTGACGATGAAGGTTTCTTCGGGGAACCCTTAGGCGATGTCACTTCACCATGTTCCTGTTTTTTTTCTTCCCCTTCATCCTCTTCTTTGTCTACTTCGTCACCTCCTCCTCCTTCACATGAATCTGGTGTAGTTTCCTTTTATGCGCTGCTCAATTCATGTACCTCTTCCTTCTTTTTCTTCCTGTTGCTACTAGGTGCATCATATTCTTCGCAAGTGACTACAGGACTTTCGATGAGGTCAGGGTTGGAGAGTTCTGTCTATTTTATCGGTACAAGGAACTCTGCTGGCCATTCCATGGTTATTTCTTCCATGTCCTCCTCTATGAGTTTGTAATAGGACTGGAGCTCTTCTTTGTGTTCGTCTCTGCGCGCAGTGATATAGATGAAATGCCTGTCTACGCGGAACTTCGCAAGTGGACTGAACCTATGCAAAGTGTTTGGCGTCATGTGAGGGAAGGATTCAATGACCCTTTTCAGCTGTAGATAATAGGTGTGGAACACTGCATTTGAATACCATTGCTTCACCATGTCACTTGAATACCATAGCGTAGTGAACTTCACAGCTAGTGGTTCGAATAGATCAATTTTAGGGAAGGTCACTCCTTTCGACATCTCCCAAGCAATGAAGGCAATGAGAATAAACAACCAACTGAAATGGAACTTCTAGCCATGATCCTGATCTTCGCAACAATCTTGTTCTAATTGGTTGACAAGGTAGCTCTCCTAGTTCATTTGCATCCCTTCGACGCATTTTCCTGCGAGGTCAGTGAGAAACCTTGTGACTTGCGTTGGCTTGTTCTTCTTGACGAGCTTACTAGCAATCAACTAGAAATCTAGGCACACTGCACTATTTTGGATGGAGGCTACCTTGTAGCCCCACTTCCCTTTCTGATATGAAAATAGAAGGCTGATTTGTTATGCTATGCAAGCACCCTCTACTTCATGAAAATAAACTTTACAGGACCTTGCTTCATGTGTTAAAATATGCAAGATAAACTTATGTGTTAAGTTCATGTATCTTCTTGTGAATGCTTATGTGTGAGAAAATGTCCTTTTAGATGGTTAAATATGTACTTTAATAAAATACACAACAACACAACTTGCAGCAAATAAACCATCAAACTCACAACAAGAACAAGATGATAAAGGAGTTCACCCCCCTCCGGGCTACATCTCCTTGAGCCTCCATCAATGGACTTGGATCTCTGGGATTAATTTGTCAAAAGTTATTTTACAAGCTGCTTCTCAACTCCAATGGGAAAAAAGACTGTACCATTGAGATTAGAACACATAAAAACCCCAAAAATGACTAATACAACTCTAAAAATGGATCATGGCTCATTCGGGCATGACCTCTTCTACATGTGGCCATAAGCTTCCCTGAGCTTCTCTTTGGAAAAAACACCTATAAAAGTACTCAAAAGCCTTTGAAACCTATCCCAATGTGTTCAGAGCATAACAATTAGCCAAAAATTATTATTCAATCATAGAAAACAAACATAGGCTCACCAAAACATGTCCTCAATCAATGAGGGCTTCAAACTCCCTGAAGCTTCCTGAAACTTCAATGGTGAAAAAACTGCAAACGAAGTCTTCAAATGGCCTTGATAACAGTGCCAATGGATTAAGGATGTCCAAAAACCCCTAGCTGGGCTTTTACGGCACCTCAATCGGCCAAAAAATGAGAAAGATAAGCCTCCTGCCATCCTCTTCCTTCAAGCTTGCTGAAACTGGTTCGCCAAAACACACCTTTGTGTGCTTGAACCAAGAACACGCTCCAAATTCGTGTTTAAACCCATCACAGGTGCACAACCGCAAAACGGTCCAAACTGTAGGATGGTTAGGGCACGCCCAGCCCCTAACCGCCTAGCTCTCGGTCACCAGAGTCACCATGTGACCACACGCTCAAATAAAAAGGGCTGAGTTACATTGGCAAATAAATGTGTGACAAGTGGCGGGTCATTTTAAACCGTTCAAAACAAAAACACCAACTGTTATATTTGGGGTCATATGGAATATAACATGACTAGGGGCTCCATTTGAATCAAACTCCCGCACGCATATAACATGGTCATATGTAATATAGAAAAACCACGGGCCGGGGCTAAGCCCCGACCCAACCCCCCGCCGACATACATATAAAACGAACTTATATAATTTTGAAATCATATAGTTAATAGGAAATAATGTATGGCATATTGGTCGGGCGAACTTGGTTTAAAACTTGGCCGGTGTGGGAGGTCCGGGGGTCGAACCCCACAGACTCCAATAAAATTTTACAAACCAAAAACCAAATAAAGGGGTGCCACGTGGCAGCCCATGACTGGGCCACGTGGCACTATACCATTTGACCATAATATGCCACGTGTCACAAAATGATTCGTCCAATTGTCAGCCAATCCAAAACTGCCAATTTAGCTCTGCCACGTCACCTCTGCCATGTCAGCATGTACGGTCAAGCCACGCCACCTCTGCACGTCATCCTGTACGAACTATATGGACTGCCTAGTCAGCATCCATTTTTTTTACTGTTTGACGATTCGGACAGATCGCAATATCTCTCGCTCCCGACGTCCGTTTGAGACAAAATGAATTGCATTGGGTTCGTGATGACGAGGGATACACTCTCGTTCGTTTTGAGGCAATTTCGAGAACGTTGATTTTTGAGCTAAAATTTGACCCCTTGTCCAGATTTTGATCACTTTCTCCACATCATCGTAGGTTTATTTTATGCGCTGCGCTAGGGTGCAATTTGTAGCCTTCCCTGGGTAAAAATCCTGGGGATCTGGTCCTTGCATGCTTAATCCAATGATCCAATGGATCAACGTCGGATCTACTGTGATGTGTCAATCCAACCACAGGTAACCACCATGGTAGCATGACAGGAGGAGTTTAACGCATGTGTTAACCTCCTGATGTCTGCCAAAGTGTGGGATCTTCATCAAATTAAGAATGGTGGACCTCGCAATGTCCATAGTCCATGACTGGGGGATTATCTTCGACTTCTTCCCCACTGTCTTGGTCAAGTACTTGTGTGGTGAGAGCATGCCATAGTTCTTGCGGTCTCCTAAGTTGAAGTCATTGATCTTCAACGTCATAATCTGGCCTAACTACAGTCCAATTTCCCATATCCCCTTCGGGAGGTACGCAGTAATAAATGTATATTCGAAGTCCCTCGGGATGCTATCACGACTAACCACGCTAGCCAGAGGTGGGATATAGTCAGGCATGATTGATGGGATGAGCTTTGCGTTTTCCTAGTCATCGTGATGCTTGCTTCTCTTCTCTATTGCAGTTTGGGAGGGCCCAGATCAACGTGCATTTGATGGGGATGCTTACAATCCTCTCGTCAAGGAGGCCTATACTCCTATGAACATGACCTTCTCAACCACGATGTCTATGAGGATTTCTTCGACGAATTTTTCTACTGTTCTAAGGTCGCTTGACATACACTCTCGAGATCAGATATCCCGGGTCATGACACAAACAATCAAGGTAGAAACACAAATGACGAGGTTATAATAAGCACTGTGTGAAAGCGATTAGTTCTATGTGGGCTTGGATAATCACAATTCATGAAAGTGTCAGTGCAACGCTCAACGAGATAAATAGACAACGTCTTAACAAACTCTTCCAATGAGTAGGAATGCCTCGACCAATACAATTCCATCCATTATGGCACAGTCCCAATGGTCTGATGGTGAACTTTCCAGCAATAACTACATTTCTAGCCATTCTGAAGCACCTTTCTAACAGTCAGGATGCCTCCAACGGTCATATTTATTCGCCATGGAAAAGTGCCAGTCGGTGTTGTTCTGTTATTCCAGCGAGGTTCAAGTTCTACAAATCTTCCTTCTGCGAAGTCCTCTCTGGAACCTCCTGTAGTTTTTCTAGCTTTTATTTCTTCGTACTGAGATTTCTAGCTTTCTTTTTTGTGATCTGCGTCTCTGGATTCCTCTTTCCATTCTTGTTCTTATCCTTTCTCAGCATAGTAACTTCACACTGTTGAGGATCTTTCTTAAGGTTCGAGGATAATACTTCTTCTCTTACTGTTTCTGGAGTAGGTGCTCTACTCTCCTACATGGATAGTTTCTTTAAGCATTCTTGTGTTCTTTCAACTTCGACAACTAAGTCTCTGATCCTCAGTTTCTTTGACTTGTCCTCTTGTTCTTTTATTAAGCGCGCTATTCTCTTAGCCATGAAATCCCTTAATTCTTTATTTTCCTGTTCTATAGATTCCTCTTCTTCTCTCCTTCAAATTTGATCTCTCTTGATCCAAGTCTTTCGTAACAAAAGTGAAAAGGGAGCACTGTTCTCAACAAACTTAATGACCTCGAATTATTCTTCTATCGATGTTCCATGAGAAATCATGGGCAAGTCTTCCACATAGGGTTATCAAATTTCCTTTAAACAATCCTATTCCTCCCAATGAAGGAATCATAGGAGGCTTTCCTAATATTTCCCAATTACTTTCTGTCATAATGTTCACCTGTGTTTCTGCATCCAATACATAGTTTATGTCTAAGTCTCCTATTCTTGTTTCTATGCACTCTTTCTCTTTTAAAATATCTGATAAACTGATGTCTCTGTGATCATTCAATGTTTCTTTTATTTGCAATAATATAGCCTCTGATTCTTTCTAGTTCTTTAGCATATTCTTAGTCTCTTGACCTTCCTCATGGTCTTCTTGTCTCATGTTCATCTTCTCAACTTTAGCAATCATTCTAGGGAAATCTAAAACTTCATGTCCAGTAGCTTTACAACAAAGGAAAATAGGACTTCTACCAGGGAATTCTTTAGCAAGATGTCTCGGTCTTCTGCAATTATAACATAATGTCAATCCTCTCTTTCTCTTAAGCGATCCCCAACCTTTCCTATACTGCGCACTGGGATCATAGTGATAGACCTGCAAAAAATTCTTTCTAGGATCCTACATGCACTTGTTAATCCAAAAATTCTTTCTATGCATAGGGATAACATATCTTTCACTATTTTTATCAAATCTATTCATATCATATCTTCTTTCTTCTAGTTCTGCCCTAATTTTCAGACTAAGACAAAATTTATCAAATATACCTAGATACATTCTTTCGAAATGAAAATTTCCACTTATCTTACCTTTATCAGAGCACAAAGCCTTAATATCTTACCTCTTTTCTTCAGATCTGATTCCCTTCTTAGCACAGAGCTTCACAAGTCAAGTAGAGTACTGCACATTACAACAACAGATCTATGCACATAGCTTTCTCTTTTCCTTAGTTCCCAACAATCACAGTTTCAGGTCCCAACAACGGAACCATTTGTTGGCACAGGGGCAGACCCAGGGTTCCATGCTTCAACAACGCACCAACAAAACCCTAACTATCAGCCCTTTCATAAACACCTCTGAAGCATATGAAGTCTCACTCGAGGTAGAGGTAGGGGTGGTTCTAGGACTCAAGTGTCTACAACCTAGCTGGGACATACAACTGTAATCACAATGCTTTAATAGAGCACTTAGCAGTTAAAATTCATTACTCTTTAACCCTTACTCACATCACACATAAAAATCTAATTACAGAAAAACGCAGTATTCAACAAGATCTAAGCATATTTGACCATTTAGCACATAGCATCAACAGATCTAGAATTCATCCAAGTTATCAATCACTAAGCTACTATATCAGATGCATCTAACATACATAAAGATTCAAAACTAAGCATAAATTACATCAATGACAAAAATTAATCACAACACAAGATATACGTGGTTCACCCCCAGCGTGGGGTTACGTCCACCAACTCTTCTTCTCTTTATTATCTTCTTTCAATGCACATAACCACAAAGGAAACTCCTCATAGGACATGAGATATATGCACACCTCGCTAGATCCTCCTTCCCGATTTAGGTCACAACACAAAGCCTTCTTTCACAACCTACACACAAGCTTCTTACAATCACTTGCACTTAGCTCTGCAAGTCTTAACACATAGTATGCACAAAGCCTCTAGCTCTGCACTAAGCCAATTCTACTAGGTCTCTTCACTACTTTCTTACATCGCTTAGATATCTATTTATACATTACAAATGGGGCATAAACATGGGTAAAACCATGGGTTGACATCCCATACCTGTTACATAAACTCTAAACCCAAAATTCCCACAAAAGGGGGCGAGATCCCGCGATCTTCGCTTCGCCTGGTGCTTCATCTTCGACCAGCCTATCGAAGTCCCAAAATGGTCAAACATGACCAAGGTTCTCCAAAAATTGGTCTAGGGCCAACAACACCGGTTCACATTTGCGCTTGTGATTTTATATTGTGACTCCGATCGACCACTAACCATTTGATGCCTAGACACTTTTTAGATCACGGATTCCTCGATAGGCGTGCTCTATAACTGGGGTCAAATTGTATATGACATGAGTGTTTGGTGAAAAATTTATATCATGGAAGTGTGATGTGCAACATTTATATCATGGAACAGGGGGCATAAGAAATCGATAGCGTGAAGTCACGACGAATTGTAGAGTACGAAAGTTCTGGGTGCAAGATGTATATCGCACACTTGTAGATGACAAAAGTTTTGGGTGCAAGATTTATAATATCCCAACCTGGGGGTCGGTCAGACTCCCGCAAATTACTATTGAATACATATATCATGGAAGAGGGGGGGGGGGGGGAATTCGATAGCGCTAAGTCATGACCCCGCAAAGAGATAATTGGTTAAGTGTTGAAAGGAACTGCGATCAGTCGAGATCATGATGTGACAATATAGGACCAAAAAACAGGTTGAAGTTTAAATATATTTATTTAAATTGTATTTATATTAATGTATCTTAATAGGTTATTTGTGGTTGAAATGCAAAATATGTTTCAATATTTGGACGAATTGTAGACCACAAAATTTTTGGGTGCAAGATGTATAGGGAAAAACTGTAGATGGCACAAGTTTTGGGTGCAAGATCTATAATAGCGCCAACCCGGGGGTCGATTTTTTTGGTTGTTACTACCAATAAGAAAACATGTGCACTGAGTTGTCACCAGTCAAAGTAGAATGAATTTGAATTGAAGATGGCATGAATACCCTCTTTGTGTTACACATTTTTCTATGAAATGTTCTGATATATACAATTTGATAGGTGGGGCCTTATGTTTCCTCGTGAACCCTTGTCCCTCTATTTTGAAGCCCATCCGACCACTTTCCACAATTGAAACATACCGAAAATATCTTGCTAGGAAATGGATTATCAATTGCAGATTTGAATATATCAGACCTTCTTTTCCCTATTCTATACTCAACGAAATTCTCGTTTGTTTTTCCACTCTACTCTCTCTTTCTTGTTACTTAGACATTTTTCTGAAAATGTCCCAATCCACGTTGGCGGATGCATCCGTTCACATTTGCACTCATGATTTTATACCATGACTTTGATCGACCGCTAGCCATTCGATTCCTAGCCACTTTTCAGATCATGGATTCCTGGGTAGGCGGGTTCTATAATCGGGGTCGAATTGTAAATGACGCAAAATTTGTATCATAGAAGTGTTGTGTGCAACATGTATATCACGAAACATGGGGGGCATAAGAAATTGATAGCGCTAAGTCGTGTAAAGATGGGCACTGAGTTGTCACTAGTGAACACATAATGAATTTGAATTGAGGATGGTAGTAACACCTTCTTCGTGTTACACATTTTTCATTGAAATTTTCCGATATATACAATTTGATAGTCGAGGCCTTATGTGTCCTCGAAAATCCTTTCCACCCTATTTTTATTCCCGTCCGACCGCTTTCCATGGATATTTCTGTGCCCACCACCTTTGCACTTATTTCCAAGTATATGCAATAAGGCTATAACTTCTCTAGAAACATGTAGAAAAGATCTTGCGAGCAACTGGGATATCAATCACAGATGTGAATATATTACTTTTATATTTTATCACAAAATTGTTGGGTGAAAAATGTATATGATGAAAGTGTTGGGTGGAATTTGTATATAACGAAACACACAGGATAAGAATGCAATAGCACCAAGTTGGGATGCCACGGTGAGATATTTGGCCAAGTGTTGAAAGGGATGGTCGTCGGTCAGGTTCCTGATGTGAAGATATAGATGCAAATGAGGATTTGAAAGTCCGCTAACCGATCAACCCGAGGACAATCCAGGAGCACGAGAAAGTCAGGTTCAAGTTTAAAGAGATTTTGTTTATGTTTATTTAAAATGTATCCATATTAATGTATCTTACTAGATTATTTGTGGTCCAAATGTAAACCATGTTCAAATTTGAATGGTGTTTTTGGAATTTATATCGTGACTCCGATCAACTGCTAGCCATTCGATTCATAGCCACTTTTTAGATCGCGGATTCCCGGGTAGGCGGACTCTATAACCAGGGTCGAATTGTAAATGACACAACTGTTTGGTGTAAAATTTATATCACAGAAATGTTGTGTGAAACATGTATATCATGAAATAGGAGGGAATAATAAATCGATAGGACTAAGTCGCGACAAATTGTAGAGTACAAAATTTTTGGGTGCATGATGTGTATCATGCACTTGTAGATGACGAAAGTTTTAGGTGCAAGATTTATTGTAGCGCGAACCTAGGGGTCGGTTGGACTCCCGTATATCATTGTTGAATACGTATATCACGAAATAGGGAGCACCAACCCAGGGGTCGGTTGGGATCCCCTAAATTTCTACTGAATACATTATTTTCTTGTTAATGCGAATAAACAAAGATGTGCACTGAGTTGTCACTAGTGAAAGAAGAATGAATTTGAATTGACGATGGCAGGAACACCTTCTTCGTGTTAGAAATTTTTCACTAAAATGTTCCGATATATACAAGTTGACAGTTGGGGCCTTACATCTCATCGGGAACCCTTGCCACCTTATTTTGAAGCTTGCCTGACCGCTTTCCACAGGTATTTCTGCACCCGCCACCTTCACACTTCTTTCCAAGTATATGAAATAAGTATATAACTTCTCCAGAAACATGCAAAAAAGATATTGCGAGAAAAGGGGATATCTATAATAGATGTCAATATATTAACCCTTCTTTTCCATCTTCTATACTTATCTTTTATGATGGAATTGTTGGGTGCAAAATGTATATGACGAAAGTGTTGGGTGCAAGATGTATATAACGAAACACGCGGGATAAGAATGCAATAGCGCTAAGTTGGGATGCCATGGTGAGATATTTGGCCAAGTGTTGAAAGGGATGGCCATTGGTCGGGTTCCTGATGTGAATATATAGATGGAAATGAGGATTTGAAATTCCTCTAACCGATCAACCCACGGACAATCCAGGAGCCCGAGAAAGTCAGGTTCAAGTTTAAGGGGATTTTTTTTATGTTTATTTAAAATGTATCCATATTAATGTATCTTACTAGATTATTTGTGGTCCAAATGTAAAACATGTTCGAATTTGAATTGTGTTTTTGGCTCGAATTTTTTTGCTCAAACCTATAAGGAACAGAGAAAAAAATACATGACTTTACATTTTGTATATCAAAGAATATTTTGAAATATAGGAAGCTGCAACACATGCACAATATAGAACAAGAACATGTACATCAAAACAAGTTATTTTTATGAAGAAATACAAATTCCAAATAAAAACATGAAGCATTGAATATCATCATAGAACAACCCCAAATATTTATATTTAGATAAACTGGGTCACACAATACATTTGAGAATATTTCCCAAAAAACGTTGTCTTCGAATTTGCAAAAAAAACTATAGTTCAGTACATATTCTGTAAAATAAAAATGCGTTTGCCAAAATGGCTCTGATCGGGACTGTCACAGACTACAAAGAAAAGATGCACAAGGATGAAGTTTGTAGAAAGAATAAAGTCGACGATGGAAAACAACAAGACCTAACAAGAAGAAAGAGAAAATTGTCAGATCTGTATTAAAGCTTTGTTAGAATAAGTTGACAAAGACAAAATAATTGAATCAGTATCAACTTACTATGATGGTGTCCCATGCCTTTTCATTTCTTCGCTAATGTCCTTTTATGGATTTCCTCGGCTTTGACCTTCATTTCTAATCTGGTTGACAACCTTTTTCAACTATTCTTCGATGTAGCTCCTCATGGGTGCCACGTTCATTTCATGACGTATTTTTTATATTGAAGAGTTGACTTTCCAAGTCCCTTAGATCAATAGACAAGTTGTGCAATGATTCTTGAATATTCTTGTTTCTAATTTCGTAACCAACTAGCCAAGTTTTCACGTAATCTTCACCATATTCAAGAATGCCATATAAATTTTCAAATGACAGTATTTTATAGATATGAACTTGATCATCAAATTCTTGCTTGGTTAAAAACAACGAGTTTAATATCAATTTAAGCTCTTGGATTTCATTGGTGCTGCCAGCTAGATCTATCTCAGTTAGCTTCTTGAATAGTTTATCTTTTTTAGATAAGGTCTGGCTACATTGTTGAACAATACCAATCAGGTTCTTTACCTTTTCTTTCCATTATGTGTTTAGCGGGTCTATTCGATCCAGGGAAGGGAGATCCTCCTGTCTTCTTTTGGATTCCATCATAATAGTAACTTCAACACCAAATGGTAAAATTGCATTGAGATAAAATCCCTGCTCGTTCTTGAGATCTACTTGCAGATACTCATGAAAAACATGCACTCTTTTTGCAAAAGAGACCATATTATTTGACATCTTCCAAGATTCTATTATTAATTCCATTATTTTTTTTATGTTCTTTTCCACATAGTCTCGAGCTGATGTGATAACGGTTGCTGATCCTTTTAAATTTGAAGCAAGTGCGATGGACTCGACCATTTCCAAAGGAGTATCAAACAATGGGAGAGGCATTAGAGTTTCCTCCAATTATTTGATTCACGTCTTTAACATGAGGTTCTCCATTTCAAGGCCACTAATAGAGTTGTCTAGAGCATCTCCAATTGCTTGGTGCATCTTGGATATCTAGGAAGGGCACATGTTGTGTAGGTTGAACTCTGAATGAGATGTCCCTTTCTTATTCTTTACATCTCTATTTTCAATAATCAATTTTTTTGATTCGTTGTAAAAAACAACGCTCTGAAATGAAAAAGACTCTTCTTCATCCAATATATCTATGCCAAGTATTTCCATCCCAGGATTGTGAAGAGCAGTGTTGTTTAGGTGATCGTCATCGGGGAACAATTTTTCAATGTCAATTTCTAGTTCCATATCTTCGAGGGAGAGATCGTAGATATCAGTTTCTCCTCTTGGTCCCTCCTGTTCTTGGACTATTGTTTTCCATTTTTTTCCCATAGGAAGCTTGTGAAAACTTTCAATTTTTCCAGAGGGAGGGTTCTTATCTTATCCTCCACCTGAAGAACTGCGTGTGACTCTGTTTCTTGGGTAAGCCATTGGAGTACTACAACGAGATGCTATGGTCTTGGCTGTGGCAGTCAGGGATTAGGCACTTTTTTCACCCAGGTATTTTCTGTTCTTCTTGTGCGAATCATTGGTACTGGTTTGGAGTCCATTCAGGATAGTATAAGTGGAAGAACTGTTGAACTGGTTCTTGACCATGAAATCCCAGACTTTCCAAGGCATAAACATGAATTTTCCTTTCCTTTTTTCATGGAAAAAATGCATCCAGTAGATGTACTCCCTTGTTATTCCAGCAAAAAACACTGTACCAGATATGTGACATGGAAGGAAGCAATGGTTTTGTTTAGACCCAAAAATCCTGGCCAGAAAACTGGGGAAAATACCTTCCAAATATCAATGCTTTAAAAACTGAAAAAAAATTAATTGAAGACCTTATAAAATTGTTGGGAAGCGTCACGTCTCCATAATTTCTGGCACAAAAATGTTAATGGGTGAAATTCAGAGTTCAAATTCCTACACAGATAGTCTAGGAAATGGATAACAACTTGACACGATGAAAATTAAATAAGACGACATAAAGAATTTCTTCTGCCTCCTATATTGCAATAACTGGGAAGAGTTTTGAATGGAAATCATCTTGCGACAATGGAAGATGGTTTTTTGCTTGAACATAAAATATTAAATATACAGAATCATGCAAGAGATGCCGATTTCACTTTCTTGTCTCGTTGTCCTCGTGAAAAGCCATGCAATTTTCTGAAAAAGGTTTTTACATGCACTAACTTGTAATATGGCCATGTCCCGAGGAGCCAGCGCTGGGTGCTGTAATAACTTCAAAAAGAGGTCTAATTCATTTCCATGCTTATTTAAGAACTGTTTTCAATTCTTTCCCTTGAAAGTAGGCATTGGTTCGGGAAGCGTTAACGTCTTTCGAAATAATTTAGGCAATAGGGAGATTTGGAAATGGTCACCTGATGCAGCCCCATGTACTCCCTCGTAGGGTTGCACAACCTCCCGGTCAAGGATCTATGATTCTTGAGTGAAATGAATCTTTGAAACCTTAATGGTCTCCTTCTGTATCTAAACACATGCCCTTTCGGCTCCCTGGTGCAGGTCTGATAGTACCTGCAACCTTCCCTTTTTCTTTCCTGCGAAATCTCAGAGTATTGGGCATTAGATCCTTTTCTGATAAGCCCCCTCTTGATGCGGCCTTGGGTGAAAAAATCATATGAACACATGATTGCGGGTGTGACCAAAGAGATTTGGGATCAAACTACTTTTCAACCTGCAATTCTCTTCAAGCCTCCACGTGTCCTTTTGCCAAAACCACGGTCTGGATTGCAACCCACCCTCAATGTTTCAGATTCCACGCAACCCGTTTCCCGCAATGCTACAGGACCGTTGGTCTCTCAATATTGACGATACTTATAAACTAGCGGTTCATATCTGCCCTTTCCAAATCTATGGACCAAATCTACCCCTTCACGAATTGAGACTTCACGTCTCGCGAACTCAGGACTTCTTGTTTCGGGATATCGAAAGACTGCTCGTCTCCCTTCTTCCGATATACAAACTTGCAACTTTTCTGGGACCAGATCTACGGTCCGCAACTCTCCTTCGATCAAGGACTGTGATCCTTTCACGAAATTAGATTTCGCAAGTTCTCACAACTCTAACCTTTGACTTTTTCAATTTGCGAGTCAACGAAATGCTTATCTCTCACCACATGTCCTTCCCAACACCAATGACTAGGATCGACCTACTCTTCCCCTTGAAAATATTTCAAAGTCTGAGTTCTCAAATTCCTAGATCTGCTACCACTTGTCAACTCTGACGACGGATGGTTCTGATGACTTCGAAACTTGTCTCGTGCACTTTCCTTGGGATCCAACGACTGTTGGCCCAGGCACTCAGATCTGACGAATGCGATTTGATCTCCTCCTATGTGTGCTCCTTCTGTCTAGACGTGGACTCCAACGGTCCAGATCTTCTCTCGCTAATCTGAAGTTTGCATTTCATGACTTTGGAAAACAACCTCCTCCGTTCTCCAGACTCCCGATATCTATTTTTTCCGAAAGTCTCCTTCCCAACGAAAGGAATCAACGGTTCGATATTTCCTTATATCGACGACTCACTGTCTCTCGTGAGCTCCCACGTTCTTCCTGAATTATTTCTAAGTCTTCAAAGGTTTCGAACCTTAGCTCCTCCTATGAGTCCAACTCTTGGATCTCGTCAACACTTATGAAAGTGCTATCCCTTTTGAGCTTGATCCTTAAAGGATTTAGATTTCCCACGCACTCATTACGTTCTTGGGATTTCGTTAAACTCAGATTGAAGTATTTCTTGAAAATAAATTATTCTCGCCCACTTGACGTTCCTCTGTTCTGGTTCTTTTATGCTTGGTCTCTTCTTGACGCTATGCACTCCTTGCACCTGGTCTAAGTTTCATTTATTCTCTATGAACTCCTCTGAGTCAATATGAGACTCAACCAACACACTCCTTGTGTTCGAGATGCACACCTTGCATACGAGTTTCAGAAGAGAAACAATTGAAACTTATCCAGTTTCGTCACAGACTCATACGATCAACTTCTCAAACGATCATACATGAATGAAAATGAACTAAACCACATATACAAATATCACATTCACTCAATCATACATAAAAATGAACATAGTCCAAGATTTGAGACAATTATGTCTGTTCTTTTCATTCATGAAACAAATTACACATATTTCTTCTACTCTACTCTATTATACTGATCTCCATCTCATCATCTCCTAATCTCACAATCTCACACTACTTTTACAATGCAACAACAACAAACTATCTAAGGACCGGCTCCATGAGCTCTCGTCATTCGGTCTGCAACCTATCCTATCAAACTCTTAGCGGTTACCTACTTTGTCCTATTACAGTAACTAACATTTATTTACGAGTAAACACTCGATATCTGCAACCCCTTACATTCCTTCACTAATTTACAAACACGACATATTTAAAAATGCTACTTTCAAAAATATCTCAACAAATCAATTTAATTCCGAGTTAATTGCTGATGGGAACTCTGTCATGCTGAGATGTCGTTCCTTTGCCTCCATGCTTGCATTTTGACCTCAAAGGCGATGCTCCTGCATCATACTCCTCTGGTTAAAATTCTCATGGACTCCTCTCCATGAAATCCTGCACTGTCTTTCCATGCTTCAAAATATAAGGTTCTGTGACCCAACTTGCATCTTCCATTGGATGATCTTTCCACTTCACTAAATATTCAGGATATGTCTTTCTCCTGGTCTTCTTTGCATCTCGCTTTTCAATGATTTTCTCCATCTGAGGTTTTTCTGCCATGGGCAATTGTTCTTCCCACTGAAATTCTTTCTGATCATATGATTCTCCTGCCTCATCTCTCCTGTAAGGATACAGGTCTGCAACATTGAATATCAGTGATATCCCAACATTGTCTAGCAACTCAATCTCATAAGCATTGGCTGCGAATTTTTTGAGAATCCTGCATGGTCCTGTCTTCTTCATATTCAAATTGTTATACATTCCCCTTGGAAACCTTTCTTTTCTCAAATTAGCTAAAAATTAATCTCCAACTTTGAATTGAACTTCTCTCCTCTTTTGATCAACTCCGCTCTTATATTTCTGGCTGTTGTTCTGTAGCTGTTCTCTAACTCTGTCATGGAGTTTCTACATTTCTGTTGAAAAATACTCTGCTCCAGCACTTCTGAATTCATCTTGATTCATATCTCTCAACTTTGTAATCCCTCTTGGCTATATACCATACACAATTTCAAATGGACTTTTCCCTGTGCTCATGTTCACTGAATTGTTGAAAGTAAATTCTGATTGTGCCATAATCTGATACCATTGTTGACCTTGCTTAGTGACTAAAGTTATTAACAAGTTTCGCAGACTCATGTTTACTAATTCAGTCTGTCCATATGTCTGAGGGTGATATGATGAACTAAAGGAAAATTTTGTCCCCATCCTCTTCCATAGAGTCCTCCAAAATTTTCCTACAAATTTGGTGTCCCTGTATGAGACTATGCTCTTAGGCAATCCATGTAGTCTCACTACTTCTCTGAAAAACAAATTGGCTATGTGTGTAGCATCATTTGTTTATGGCATGGTATGAAATGTGCCATTTTTGAAAATCTGTCTACCACAACAAATATGGAATCGCTCCCTTTCTGAGTTCTAGGCAATCCCAATACAAAATCCATACTGATTACATCCCACGACCTTTCTGGAATTGTTAATGGCTGATACAAACCAGTGTTTTGTTGTCTTCCTTTTGCATACTGACAAATTCTTCATTTTTTCACAAACTTTTTCACTTCTTCCCTCATGATTGACAAATAATATGAATTACTCAGTTGTGCAAATGTCTTATCATGACCAAACTGTCTAGCTAAACCTCCACTATGTTTCTCT
Organism: Picea engelmannii; assembly: GCA_009831015.1. Lineage (NCBI taxonomy): Eukaryota > Viridiplantae > Streptophyta > Pinopsida > Pinales > Pinaceae > Picea > Picea engelmannii. The sequence goes on from ML789323.1 coordinate 443,816, forward strand.
TTCAACAAATTATCTCTCATTAAGCATTTCGGTATGCACAATTGGCTTCCCTTGAATAGTAATCCATCCTGGATCAAATATTCGGTCCATGGGCTTCTGTCTCCCAACAAAGGATTCTTGCATGGCTCATAAGCTTCCTTAAAATGTGGGTCTTCTTGATACATTTCCTTGAGGTGTTCAAACCCTAAGGTCTCCACTTGGAATTTCTATACAATTAAACTCCTCCTTCTCAAAGCATCTGCAACTTTGTTAGCAGTTCCAACAATATTTTTAATAACAAAAGTAAAATTCTGCATAAATTCTACCCATTTAGCATGTCTCTGATTCAACTTTTCTTGCCTAGTAATAAATTGCAAAGCTTGATTATCACTGTACAAGACAAATTATTTCGGAATTAGATAGTGCCTCCACTTCTTCAAAGCTTGAATCACTGCATAAAATTCTTTTTCATATGTGGAATAATTCTTCTTGGTGTCATTCAACTTTTCACTGAAATAAGCAACTGGCCTATTATCCTGACTCAAGACTACTCCAATAGCTAATCCACTTGCATCATATCTTATCTGAAATGTTTTTCCAAAATCTGGCAAGACTAGAATTGGTTGTTCTGTGATTTTCTCCTTCTTGACTTCATTCAAGAGTTCCTTCCCACTCATGAGAAGTATGCTTGAACTAGTTTCCCTCTTTTTCTCTTTGTCTTCTATGGGTAACAACATATGTTTCCTAACATTCTTTTCTAGAGTACAAGTATTCTTTCTTCCATCATGAATAAATTTTCTGTCAAACTGCCATGGTCTCCCCAATAAAATATGATAGACATCCATAGGAATTACATCACATAATATTTCGTCCCTATAACCTCCTATTTTAAATTCAACTTGGCATAGTTGACTTACCATTACTTGATTTCCTTTTTGCAACCATGATACATTGTATGGGTTTGGATGTGCAGTTGTCTTCAACTCCAACTTCTCCACCATATCTGTGGATACTATATTGTCAGTGCTCCCATTGTCTATGATCACCTTGCAAAATCTGTCTTTCGTCTTGCAAGTAGTTTTGAACAGACTTGTTCATTGAACTAGTTCCTCTACATCCTTCTCTGGTTTAAGAAGAATCTTCCTCATCATGAGGTTCTTTCCTCCTTCTATTTCTTTTTCTTCCACTTGCTTCTGTGCTTCAACACCGTGTGCTTCACCTCCTCCTTCATTCTTTTTATCGGGACATTCCCAAGACTTGTGCCATTGATTTCCACAGTTATAGCATCTAACTATGCCTCCTTTGGCTCTTCCTCTTCCTCTTCCTCTAGAAAAAAATCTTCTTCCACCATGCTATCCTTCTTTAGAACTTCCACCTTTCTCACGGTGACTATGATGTTTGTCAGCTTCATGATTCGACTTCTGGAACTTCTCTCTGGTGGTTCCCTTGCCTCTACTTGAGTTTCCTCCTTTTCTTCATTGGCTTTATTTCCTGGCCAATTTCTCTTTAAATTTCAAGGCTGCTTAATAAGCATTCTCGACTTTACTAACCGACATCATGCTGATCTCTTCTTGTATTTCATATCTCATCCCATCGATATATCTGGCTGTTTTCTCATCTTCATTCTCTTTATGTCCAACCCTAATGTTCAGTCTGTAAAATTCCTTAGTGTATTCCTTCACTGATAAGCTCTTATGTCTCAGGTTTTGCAATCTTCTGAATAGATTGATTTGATAGTCCTTCAGGATAAATTTGGCTTTCGTCTTGGCTACCATCCTATCCCAGCTTTTTATTTTCTTCTTACAATTGCTCCTGCGATCGACTTGCAGTTCATCCCACCATAGCACCGCATGACCTTTCAGTCTTTTCACTGCATGCTTCACCATATTGTCTTCTTCGACATCTTCATAATCGAAGTACTTGTCCATAGCGTGTACCCAATCCAACAATTATTCAACTTCCAAATTGCCTTCATACATAATCTATTCTTGCTCTAGCTCCTATCTTTGAAACAACTTTTATCAAGCGATCCTGTGAAGCATCCTCTGCTACATTTTCTTCGACCTCTATCTCCTCACTCTCATATTCACTAATATATCCAGCATCTGGTGCTCTTCTCTGTGTTGTTTTCATGGCGTCCAATCTCATTCAAAGTCACCTCATTTCACTGCGTCATCTACAAACAAAAATCAATTTCTTGATACCACAATTGATTCCAACTTACCTCCTTTCACCTTTTCTTGTTGTTTGAAAACAAACTTAATATCAACTCTAATACCACTTGATGCAACCCCCCCTACTCTCCCGTAGCACTGCACGACCTCCCAGTCAAGGATCTTTGATTCTTGAGTCAAATGAATCTCTAAAACCTTAATGGTCTCCTTTTGTGCCTAAACACATGCCCTTCGGCTCCTTGGTGTAGGTCTGATAGTACCCACAACATTCCCTTTCGCTTTCCTATGAAATCTCAGAGTATTGGTTGTTAGCTCCTTTTCTGATAAGCCCCCTCTTGATGTGACCTCAGGTGACGACCTCACGTGACCACGCGATTGCGGGTGCGACCAAAGTGGTTTTGGATCAAACTACTTTTCGGCCCGCAATTCTCTTCGATCATCCACGTGTGCTCTTGCCAAAACTAGGGTCTAGATTGCGGCCCACCCTCAACATTTTAAAGTCCGCGCAACTCCTATCCCCGTAATGCTACGGGACTGTTGGTCTCTCGATATTGACTATACTTCTAAACTAGCAGTTCAGATCTGCGCTTTCCAAATCTACATACCAGATCTACCCCTTCACGAATCGGGACTTCGCATCTCGCGAACTTGGGACTTCACGTTTCGGGATATTGAAAGATTGCTCGTGTCCCTTCTTCCGATATCTAAACTTGTGAATTTTTTGGGACTAGATCGATGGTCCATGACTCTCCTTCGATCAATGACTATGATCCTTTCGCGAACTCAGATTTTGTGAGTTCTCACAACTCTATCCTTTGACTTTTTTAGTTTGCGATTCAGCGAAATGTTGATCTCTCACCACGTGTCCTTCCCAACACCAATGGCTAGGATCGACCCACTCTTCCCCTTGCAAATATTCCGAAGTCCGAGTTCTCGAACTCCTGGATCTGCTTCCACTTGTCAACTTTGACGGCAGACGGTTCCAATGACTTCATAACTTTTCTCATGCACTTTCCTTGGGATCCAATGACTGTTGGCCTAGGCGCTTAGATCCGATGACTGCGATTTGAAATCCTCCTATGTGTGCTCCTTCTATCTAGATGTGGACTCCAACGGTCCAGATATTCTCTCGTGAATATGAAGTTCACGTTTCATGACTTTGGAAAACAACCTCCTCAGTTCTCTAGACTCCTGATATACGATTTTCTGAAATTCTCCTTCCCAACGAAAGGAATCAATGGTTTGATATTTTCTTAGATCGATGGATCACTATCTCTCCTGAGTTCCTACCTTCTTCCCAAATTGGAAGATTTCTCAGTCTTCAAAGGTTTCAAACCTTTTCTCCTCCTACGAGTCCGACTCTTAGATCTCATCAACACTTATGAAAGTGATATCCCTTTTGAGTTTGATTTCCCATGCACTCCTTGCGTTCTTGGGATTTTGTTAAACTCAGATCGAAGGATTTCTTGAAAATAAATTATTCTCACCCACCTAGCATTCCTCTGTTCTGGTTCTTCAACGCTTGGTCGCTTCTTAACATTGTGCACTCCTTGCACCTGGTCTAAGTTTCCTTTGTTCTCTCTGAACTCCTATAAGTAAATCTAAGACTCAACCGATGCACTCCTTGCTTTCGAGATGCACACCATGCATATGAGTTTCATAAGAGAAACAATTGAAACTTATCCAGTTTCGTCACAGACTCATACGATCAACTTCTTGAATGATCATACATGAACGAAAATGAACTAAATCACACATACAAAATATCACATTCATTCAATCATACATCAAAATGAACACAGTCCAAGATTTGGGACAATTCTGTCTGTTCTATTCATTTGTGAAAAAAATTACGTATATTTCTTCTACTCTACTCTGTTCTACTGATCTCTATCTCATCATCTCCTAATATCACAATCTCACACTACTTTTACAATGCAACAACAACAAACTATTTAAGGATCGACTCCACGAGCTCTCGTCGTCCTGTCTGCAACCTATCCTATCAAAATCTTAGTGGTTAACTACTTTGTCCTATTACAATAACTAACAGTTATTTCTAGATAAGATTCAACACTCAATATCTAAAACCCCTTACAGTCCTTCACGACTTTACAAACACAAAATATTTAAAAATGCTACTTTCAAAAATATCTCAACAAATTGATTTAATTCTGAGTTAATTTCTGATGGGAACTCTGTCATGCTGAGATGTCATTCCTTTGCCTCCACGCTTGCATTTTGACTTCGAAGGCGATGCTCCTACATCATCTCCCATCTGGACAATCCGCTTGTTCGAAATATAGTGCTCGACACAACATGCGACCAAGTCCTTAAAGTAAAAAAAAAAATGGGGGATACAATGTGCCATTGCAATTTTAGATGTCGAGATAAATTTCATCTGGGCAGAAGTGGAAGAGTAGTAGTCATAAGCTATGGACCACTGAAAACGTTGGTCCTCATGCACGAAAATATTTAGGGTATCTCCACATACATGTTTTCGAGATGCAACCATAAGGTGATGAAAACCTTCCTTTGCTAGTCATTGTATTTAAAATGGACTCTGCAACATCATAATAAAATCTTTGGTAAATCTTGGTTCAATGTGTTTTAATGGAATATGTACTCAACCTTTTCACCTTTTAATGGCAAGCTTTTCAAATCTAATAAAAGTACCATCAATTTGCATTGGTAAAGCGTGTAGAGATGGCAAGGAAATCGAGAAATATTGAAAATCGGGGAAAACATTTACAGCTGTGTAATATACCTAGATTTTGACAAAAGCAGGTTCAAGTCAGAAGATAATTTGTTAATATTTACTTAAACAAATTCCATATTATTTTATTTTATTGCTGTTCTCTATGGCCCAAATGCAAACTATGTTCAAATTGGAATGGTGGAGCAACATTTTCATATCAAAGCAGAGCCTCAGATATGAAAACCTATAAGGTTCAAAAATTATGTACAGAATACTAAAGTGCGACATCATGTGAACACCTTTGTAGATGACAGCGGGCCAGCACAATATTGAATTCTTTCTACGATGATGTCTTAAAAAAACCAAAACAACTATCATTTTTTTTCGGAATTCAAGATTGACAGAGGAAACTAATCAGATTCCATAATATTCTCCCATAAATGCATTTTAATGGGAGATTACCTCGATATTTCTGCTTATTAATGCCAATATTTTTGAACATATGTGGTGAACTGTCACTAGTAAAATTATAATTAATGTCTATTGGGAAGGGGCGAATGTGGCGGGCATGGAGAAAAATTAAAGATGCTTTGGTACTTTTTTGAACCTGGGAGTCTGTGGTGGAGTTGTAGATCACCCAAGTTTTTCATGGAATATGTATACTTAGAACACGAGGAGTGAGAGTTCGATAATGCATACCCGAGAACCCGCGGCCATAAAATTGGATAAGGAAACGAAAGTGCTCGGTCGGAATTTTGATGTCAAGATATATATGGATATACAATTTGTGAGTTCGATAAAGAGTGAGGCTTGCAAGTTCAAGGAGTCCGAGGTCGAATTGTAGATAAACAGAGTTTTGGATGCAAGATGTTTTCCAAACACAGGGCATGGGAGTTTGATAATGCATTGGGGGGTTACCCGTGGCCATAAAATTGGCTAATTGTTGAGACAAAATGGGAAAAATATCAACAGATGCTGGGAAAAATGATTTGCAAGCTTGGAGTCCGGGTCAAATTGTAGATCACCGAAGTTTCAGGGTACAAGATGTATACTGTGCACACGGGGAATGTGGCACCTACATAGGAACCCGTGACCATACAATTCACGAACTATGAAAATGAACGACGATCGGTCGGACTTGTGATGTAGAGATATAGATGGACATGAAATATTCCACTCCATCGTTCTGGGAACCCACAAGCATAGACATGGATCACTGAAGTTTTGGATGGAAGATGTATACTTGGAACACGGGGAATGAGAGTTTTATAACGCGTACTTGGGAACCTACGACCATAAACTTGGCTAAGGAAATGAAAGTGCTCGATCGGACTCGTGATTTCAATATATAGATGGATATACAAATTGTCAGTTCGATAAAGAGTGAGGCTTGAGAGTTCAAGGAGTCTAGGGTCAAATTGTAGATAAATGGAGTTTTGTATGCAATATTTTATCCGAACACGGGGCATGGGAGTTTGATAATGCATTGGGGGGGAACCCGTAGCCATAAAATTGACTAACTATTGAGACGAACTGAGAAACATATCAATAGATGCTGAGAAAAATGAGTCCAAAGCTTCGAGTCTGGGTCAAATTGTAGATCATCAAATTTTCGGGCGCAAGATGTATACCACGCACACGGGGCATGAGATTTCGATGGCACCTATTATCACTCCAAGAAACTCCTTAGGGTTGTAGGCTAAGGATGCTTGGTAACTTAGAAATAATGGTTTTTATGTATTTGGGACAATGGGGTCTTTAATGATTTATGTAAGAAACAACTCATCACACATCTAAAGATACAGTGCTTTCAGGAAACAATAATCGGATCAAGTAATTGAAAGAGAGAATGGAGAACAGTATTCTTGATTGCCAATACAAGTGAATGTAGGGCTTAATACAAGACAGAGAGAAATCCTTTAATTTCAAGTCTATGAGCTCAATAAAGAGATAACAGTCTTCATGAACTAAAATAAACTGAAACAAAGTATAGAAAATGAAAGATGGACAATTTTGATATTGAAAACGAAAGGAAACTGAACTTTATTTCTGCAAAAAGAGTCTATACAGTAGCATAAAATATCTCCCAGTTTGAACCCTTGTCTCATATAAAAAATAGGCATTTATAGCCTCTTACAATCAGTTTTACAGATCCTAAAAACATGGTTTTGTATTTAATAAAAGCAATTCAAATCTAACTAAACAACTTGAAGATAAAGACTTAACAACTAAACTTAGCATTCAAATTGTCTTCAATCTCAAAAATTTGCCATCTGCATCCTTCAGCTCCTGGAATCTGTGATGTGATGAAACGTGGCAAGACACCTGTCTTGACAGTTGGATTTCTCTAATGTTCATAGTCGATATTTGAGGAAGTTTGTTTTACATGTGGTTTCCAAAATTCCCTCAAATCTCTGATGTCGAATCCTTTGCAAGCAATTTTCATTCCCTTGATACTCTGGAACTCCTTCATAACCTGTGAGAACTGACTTGTTCCTCCCTTGGCTTCCAAAAATGCCTTTCTTTCTTTCACCAGCTAACTCGCTTTATATTTCGCTGGTTAGCTGGTGAAAGCGCTGCCTTTCACTAGCTAACGGGTCATAAAATTTCGCTTTGCGCTGGTGAAAGCTCTGTCTGAGCCAAAAATGAACTTTCACCTCCAAAATGCGATTTCAACAAAACTCAATGTGTCTCTGATTTCTCCCCTTGCATGTTAACAACAACTTGAGCTAGTACCTTCAAATCTGGGTGGGACTTTTGCTTTTGTTTTTGCTTCAATCTTCTTATCTTCCTTTTAAGGCGCTTGGCAAGCCACCATAGACTATTGTACTCTTTGGTGATATTCTGCTTTCTTTTCTTCTCTTTAACACTTTCCCGAGCCAGTCTCTCAAACGCAGCGTTGGTTTTTGAAAATTTATCAGACAACTTCTTGTACCTTTCTTTGATTACCCATTCCAAAACCTCTTGCTGAGCGATTACCTCTTTCAGATGCTTGATTTTCTGATTTTTCTTTGACTTGGATCTCTTTGATGTTTCTCCTTCCTCTGCATGAGTGAAGGTCTCATAATTATGTGCAAACTCAGTTGATTGCTCAGGACTCTTGGTGACAGGGCTCTCATCTTGTTGCTCTGGTTCTGAGTCTGTGTAGGGCAGGTTTAATATGTTTGTTCCCTTCCCTGTAGGCAGCTCTATGGGCAGCTCTGTAGTGGTTTCAATGTTTAACCTTTTCTTTGACCTGTGGGATTTTACTCCAGAAATTCTATCTTCTGGAGGTCTTGGTAGGGTCCTCCTCTTCCTCGAACTGCTTTGAGGAGTCAACTATTTCTTTGAACCTTTCCCCTGTTCATTTACGGGCTGAGTCTGTGTTTCAAAGCCCTCCCAAAATAGAAAATGTTGCCAGATCCTTCCCTGCTGTTTTAATTCCTCCAGAATGATCAATTTAATGAGGCCAAAGTGGCACAGAGTATTCTTCATGCTTAGGGGTTGAGCCTTGATCTTCTTGCAGACCTTTGTTAAACTCTTATGTAAGAAAAAAGGTAAATTGAGGAGAGTTTTACCTGTGAAATGGTCTAGGAGCTTAAAATGATACATCATGAGTTTGTCATACCTGCCCTCTGATGTTATATAGAGTTGGATTCCCTTAAACAACTCCTACCACTCATCTTCCAAATGGGAGACCGACATGCTCTTCTTCCATGCATTGTGCTTGAACTCTTCCTTTAAATAAGCTCTGAAATTCAAATTTTTGGTGGCAGTAGTTTTGAACCAACTCTGGCCCGATCTTGGTAGGCTGGTTGCTGCAGCAATGACAACTTCATCTACTATGATTTCCAAGGACCCAACACAAGCCATGTTCCCATCAAAAGTTTTTGCAAAAGCCTTTGCTGTCGACTGGTGACAACCTCTTTGCAGCCTTTCAACAAATTCGATACAACCTACATTGGAGAAGTGTTTCTGTACTTCTGGATGCGTCTGTAGGAAATATTGGCTATCCAACTCTTTTCTGAGTAGAGAACCACTGCGTCTCCTCACCATTCTGTTACCCAAAATCCCAAACGATTCTGCATACACGACACAGGAAACTGATATTCGGGCCGAGGTCTTGCGCTGTTGAAAGCACTCGGGAGTCAGCTCGGTTTTTTAACATTAGAAACTTAACCAACATCCGTGAGCGATGCGTGATAGGGAAGCAATGATCTGATTTGGTGTTGTCAGCCCAGTAGTATAGCTTCTGTACCCGCGCTAATGAATTTGAACTTTCCATCCCCGACGCCATGATTTTGGAGCATAAGTTTCTGAACCGGATCTGATTTGTAATCCGACTTGTTCGTGGAACTCAAGTTTTCATGATTATCCACTTTTATCAGCGCATTTTTCTTGATGGCATGACGTGAGTTGATCGCATCATGATTTGATTTTTGAAACATGGATAAATGCACGTGATTCTCGCTTTCTTTAGCCAACGGCCCGTGGAAAATGCCCCTTAGCTGTTGAAACTTACCACTTTCACCAACGCACAATCCGATTTCACTAGTGCACAATCCTATGGAAAACGCCTCTTAGCTGTTGAAACTTACCGCTTTCACCAGCGCACAATCTTATGGAAAACACCCCTTAGCTGTTGAAAGTCATCACTTTCACCAGCGCATGACCTGCAACAATGTTTGTTTGGATGTTTGAAAAGTAACGCTTTCACCAGTGCATGGACCTATGAGAGATGTTCCTTAGTTGTTGAAAGTCACCACTTTCACCAACTAACACTCATGTTTTAAACACACGTTAGCTATTGAAAGCATTTTATGAAAATTTTAAAGAGAAGACTTTTATGGGTCGTTTTATTTATAAGACAAAAATCAAAACCTAAGTTTTGCAGTTAGAAAAACTCAAAACTAATTTGAGAAAACTACCAATAGCCATGCTATCCACCACAAAATGTGACCAAAGGGATGGGTTCATTTTGGGAGCTAACATTTGGCTCCAACTGGGATGGGCATCTCCCTGTGAGGTGACCAAGAACCTAGCTAGACTCAGTAGCCTTATTACAACTTAAAACAGAAACTCAAAAAAAAATAGTATTGCTAGTATCATTGGGCATGGAGTTATTGAAATGACAGAAATAAGGAAAAAGAACTGAAAAAGAATATGTACAATTAGAACAGGGCTTCAAAGGAATCCTTATGAGAAATAGATCTTCAAGAAGCGCCCATTGAAAGGGCCACCTGGTACTGCCTTGCCTAAAAGAGTCTGGAGAACAAAGGTATTGTTCTGCTGCACTGCTGTTATGACAAAAGGACCTGTCCAGAGAGCCTCAAATTTTCCGTGTTTCCCTTTCTCCTGCCTTGCTGCATCCCACTTTAAGACCAAATCCCCTGTTTTGAAGACATTTGATTTGACTTTCTTGTAAAAAGTTTCTTTGATTCTTTCTTGATGCAATTCTGTTTTTTCCAAGAGCTGCTCTCTATCTTGCTATAGTTCTACCAAATTATGAATTCTCCTGGTCAAATCACTTGGTTCAGAATCAGTTTCTTGTAAGAACTTTGCAACCAGCAATGCAAGTTGAACATGAAATATGGCTTCAGTACCATATACCAATTTGAATGGAGATGTACCAATTGATTTCTTACATGTAACCCTATCAGCCCACAAGGCAAAATTCAGTTTGGAATCCCAACCTCTAGCATTTTGTTCCAGCAGCTTCTTTATAATTCTGACTAAACTCTTGTTGGATGACTCAGCTAAGCCATTCCCTTGCGGATAGTAAGCTGTGGAATGTACCAGCTGAATTCCCAGCTCTTCACACAATTTCACCAAGTGTTTATCTTTGAACGCAACAACATTATCAATGACTATTCTCTTAGGGCAGCCAAATCTGCCAAATATGTTTTCTTGCAGAAATTTTATGATGACAGTATGATTGGCGTTCCGGGTGGGAATAACCTCAATCCACTTTGTAAAGTAATCGGTAGCAACCAGGATCCACTGGTGATGACCTCTAGAAGGCGGATGAATTTCACCTATGAAGTCCAGGCCCCACTGCTGGAAAGGCCATGTGACCACTATAGGTTTGAGGGGAAGAGACTTCAGTTGTTGTTTACCTTCAAATCTCTGACATTTGTCACATGTTTTCACAAACTCATACACATTTGAAAATAAGGATGGTCAGTGGTAACCAGATCTTAAGATTTTGTGTGCATTGTTTTCCAATAGTGATGTCCCCCGCATTCACTATTATGAAATTCAATCATGACCTTAGCTGCCTCTTCTTGGTTTACGCACCTCAATAATAAACCTATGGGATTTTTCCAGAACAACAAGTTGTCATTGATGCAGAAATTTATAGCTTTGAGTTTCAAAGCCCTTCTTTGAGTCTTTGTCAAATTTGATGGGACTGATAAAGTTTGCAGAAATTGAATAATATGACTGTACCATTTGCAATCAGCTAAGTGAGCTGAGACCTGCATTTTGTCACCTTGTTTATCCTCTGAAGACTGATCATTTTCTGCATTAATGCTTACCAGATTTATTTCGAGCAGCCTGCAATTTTCCTCTGCCAGGAGTTTGGCAAGGCCTTGACCCTTCAAAAGTTTTGTTGGTTTGATCTCAACATCGAATTCAATCAACCTTGCTATCCACTTACTCCTTTTTCCATCAATGTTGGGTTGGACAAGAACATCTTTAACTGAACTGGAGGGAACGAAAGCTATTACCTTTGACTGAAGAATGTAAACTCTGAAATCTTTCAATGACTTGACAAGTGTGTATGATTGCTTCTCCATCAATTCGTACTTTACCTCTGCGTCCCTCAAGACCTTACTGAAGAAGGCAACCGGCTACTCCTGATCATCAACAATTTTCTGCAAGAGTACTGCTGCGATTGTATCACTTGAAGCAAATGAAAAAATGTAAAATTCCTTGGAGAAATCGAGGCTGATCAAAATAGGGGTTGTTGTGATGGCTTCCTTGATGGCATTGAATGAATGTCTGGCCGCTTCAGTCCATTTTACCTCAGATTATTTTCTCAACATAGCAGTGATATGCTTTGTGAGTTCAACAAAATTTACTATAAACCTTCTGACAAAGTTTATAGTCCCAAGGAAAGACTGAATGTCCTTCTTTGATATAGGAAGAGACAGATTTTTAATTGCTTCTACCCTCTTTGGGTCAATTTTAACCCCATCAGCTGAAACAATATGCCCAAGTAATTTCCCTTCCTTAAGTGCAAAATTTGATTTTTTTGGATTAAGAGAAATGCCATACCTTCGACATTTCAGAAATGTCCTTTTTAAGTGCTGCAAATGAAGTTCATGGCTGCTTGAGAAAACAGTGTTATCATCGAGATAAATCAGGACATATTTATCTTTCTCTCCAACGAAAGCAATGTCCATTGCCCTTTGGAATGTCCCTCCTGCATTCATCAATCCAAAGGGCATCTTCTCATACATAAACGTACCCCATGGAGTGGTAAAGGCAGTGTTTTCTTTGTCTTCCGGATGGACAACAATCTGATTGTATCCAGAAAAACCATCAATAAAGGACATCACCTTTGATCCTGACACCTTCTGCAAAATATGCTCCATTTTAGGCAGAGGGTAGTTGTCTTTCCTAGAGAACTTATTCAAATTTCTGAAGTTGACGTAGAGTCTAATCTCCCCATTCTTCTTCCTGACCAGTATGAGATTCACAATCCATTCTGAATACCTGAGGGGAATGATAATGTGGGCATCCAACAGTTTTTTAATTTCCCTTTCCATTGTAGGTAGCAACAAAGGGTTGAAGGATCTAAGTTTCTGCCTGAATGGTTTGGTGTCTTTATTCAAGGGGATCTTATGCTGAATCACCTCTGTGTCAAAAGTCTTCAAGTCATCATACTGCCAAGCGAAGATGTTTGCAAACTCCTTTAGCAATTCTCCATAATCAGCCCTTTGTTTTTCAGTCAAATGTGAGGCTAAGTTGACATGTTTAGGATCTTTCTCACTAGGCATGTTATACTGCAAAACTTCTGAATCTTCTTCCCCTATTTGCAATTTGACAACCACATCATTGTTATCGAACAACCTTTCCAACGGGACCAAACCTTTAGAAATTCTGTTGGTAGACACCTGAACTATTTCATGTGCCGCGATTTTGCTTTTAAACTTTGGCTCCTCAATTTCATTGTCATGTTCATTCTCCTGATCATTCTACAGATCTGCAAACTCATCTATCACTGCAAGAAATCTAGTGAGTTCAGTATCGTCTTCAAAAACTTTCCAAAATTTTATATTATCAGAAAGAGAGGGCCTATATTTAACTTGAATTTCATAAGTTAATTTATGAGGCAGAGGGGGTATGAATGCACAAGCGGACACAGCCAATGAATCAATCAATTGATTCATCGCTCTAGGTACATATGTAATTTTAAAATCTGCAAAATCATGAATTACCTTTAACACCTCATCTCTGTATGCCTTCAGCCTGACATGCTTTGCTTGGAAGGACTTATTCACCTGATGAATAATCAAATCCGCATCTCCAAACACCTGCAAATTTTTAATGTTTCTTTCTTTGGCTGCATTCAGTCCCAAAAGTAGTGCCTCATACTCAGCAAGGTTATTAGTCACTTTAAAATCGAGTTTAAAGGACAAATGAGAAGTTTTCTTAGAAGGAGAAATGAATACCACTCCTGCTCCAGTTGACTCCTTAGTGCAAGCACCATCAAAGAACATGGTCCAAAGATCATTTTCTTTTGTCTCTGTGGGTTGAATTGTGATCTAATCTATGGGCTTTCTGAGCAGCAATGTATCAGGCAGTGAATCATCAATTTGCAGAATACAAGATCCCATACCTGTGTCAACCGAATAGATAGGATGATTGAATGGATTTTTCTCGTCACCGATTACATATGCCAACTGGGATTCCCTGTATAGCCTTTTGTTCACCCCTCCGAAAACAGGGATAGTAGCGTAGGAGAGATCCATTTGAAGAGTGCCACCTAATCTCTTCATCCACAATCTCGATAGTAGGCATCCAAATTTGGGAGGTATGTCAGCCACCACTATATCCATCACCATAGTTTTCATTGATGCTTGGGTCAAGGTTACAGCCAAATCCTTAATCATCCCAAGACATTTGACTTTTCGAGAATCAAAAGAGAAAAGGTCATGATAAGACTTGGTGATCTCCAACCCAAGCTCATTCATGACTGCCTTTGGCATCATATTGTGCGAGGCACCGGAGTCCAACAAACAATTATGTAGTGTTTTCTCATGAATATTTAGAGAGATGTAAAAGGGAGGACAACTATCATCTCTGTCTTCTATCATTTGGCCGAGGGTGATGGTTGGCTTATCATCATATATGTTGAGGATATCAGCAGAAAGGGATACATATTGGGGATCTAGAGTTTTGAGGATATCCCTTTTGAACATTTCATTTTTCATCAGCTCGACTAGAGGAATAGGAATCTTAATCTTTTATATTTCAGCCTCAAAATTAAAAGAATATGGAACCTTATCAGCATATTTATCAGAAACCTTTACCTGATTTGAAGGGGCTTCCTGATTTCTTTGCTGTTCGACAGGAGGCTAACTTTCTGGATTTTGATGCTTGACAGGGGTAGCAGTCTTCTTGGGAGGAGCTGATGTTTTTTCCTTTGAAGGATTTGCTTGTTGATCCTCTGATGTTTGATCCTTTTTCTTTACAGGGGCAACAGTATTTTCAGGAGAGTTTGGTGCATCTTGTTGAGAAGCATTAGATTTGGATCGAAGGTTATATCTATTCTTATCTTTTGTTGTAAAAATGCCATCACCAAGAAGATCATCTTCTATCTGTTCAGTCATCAATGATTCCTCATAGTCATGTTGTGTTAGATAAGATTTCCCTGTATCTTCTCCAACACAATGAATGCCACCTTCTCCATCTTCTTAATCTTCACCATTGTCTTCGTCCATCATAACATTTTGAAGAGGGACCTTTATCCTCTGATCTTCAGTAGAATTCTTTTCTCTTTGCAGGATCTGAGTTGGCTGATTATTTCTTCTGAAGTTATTTGGATTTTGATTCGGATTTCTGCCTGTACAGTCATAAGTGCCTCTTCCCTTCACAGGCTGTTTATTTTTTATCTTGAGCTTAGATATCTCAGAGGTAAGAGACTCTATCATCTTGGCCATTTTATCAAGTTTTGGATCAACATTCGATGAAGATGAAGCCTCATTTTTTGGTCTTCTCCTATCAGAGTCTCCTTTCCTCTTCAAGGGCTGCATCTTGCATGCGAGATAATGTTGGTGACCTCCTTTCTCTCAATAGTAAACAAAAATCTGAATCAAAAGCATCAGAATATGTGATCTTGGCAGAAGCATCTGACGGTTTTATCTCAGCTGGTATTTTTCCATACATCCGGTTAAACCTCTTAGTGAAATCAGAGACTAACTCACTACTTTGTTTCCTCAAGTTTCCGAATTATGTGATGTAGTAGACAAAATCTCTTCTATCACCCCAATGTTTCAGAAATGTCTCATCCAATTGCTTGATTCCAGCAATGGAACCAGCGGGGAGTTCTTTGAACCATTTCCTTGCATGACCATCTAGGCTTTGGACAAAGACTCGTGTCCAAACATCTTCTTGTTCAATATTAAGGTTCTCTGCATAACTGTAAAAAGCCTCAATATGTTCTTCAACAGACACATCGCCTTCGCCTGTGAATTTAGGCATATATTTCTGATAGTCTCCCGTTGGCATGGCTGCTACTGGGTTTGGAAATATGAGTGGTGCATACCTAGCAGCTAGGATTTGTTGCATCTTAGTCAAAGGAGGTGGTGCAACCATGACTATTAGAGGTGGGGAAAATGATAGTTTCTTCTTCAAGTCTTCAACAATGGAGGAATGTGAAAGAGGTGAATCTTCTAATGGGAAAGAGGTCTGATAAGAGGCTCTGTAAAAATTTGCAAGCCGTCCAGCTAAATTCTCTTCACCCTTAGCAGATAGCTCTTGGAGGAGATGTTCAACAGAAAGGAGGCTAGTATAAATGTTCAAGTGATCTTCTTGTTGTTGAGAGTGGAAAGACTCAAGGGAAGAATAACTATGGATTATTTCTAAAGTCTTAGAGGTTTTTTCAATCAAATTATAGTCTATCAATTTAGCATCACTAGGATTTTTCTGTTGATCAAAAAGAATTTGTTCTTATACAGTATTTACAACTGTTTTTTCATCAATGTTCTCTGAAAAGAACTCAAATTTTTCTGTAGTAGATTTTCCAGAACTGAAAAGAGGATTACCTTCTGTATCCGATCTTGAAGTTTGACCTTGAATCGTCTTTCCCTTTCTGAGAATTAATTCTGGATCAGACATTGGTGTGATCGGTGATTCTTGAGGATTCACCCTAGTACTGATCCTCTTAGGAGCCAGGATGAACTTGTGGAGTCACCAGATAGATGATTACAACCAACTGAAAATATCTAATCTTTGTCTATCATCAAAGATCAGTTTTGTGTCATATCCCAGGAAAGCAGAGCTTGAACTTCGTCTCCCCGACAACGACACCAATTTTTTATCACTCCAAGAAACTCCTTAGGGTTGTAGGCTAAGGATGCTTGGTAACTTAGAAATAATGGTTTTTATGTATTTGGGACAATGGGGTCTTTAATGATTTATGTAAGAAACAACTCATCACACATCTAAAGATACAGTGCTTTCAGGAAACAATAATCAGATCAAGTAATTGAAAGAGAGGATGGAGAACAATATTCTTGATTGCCAATACAAGTGAATGTAGGGCTTAATACAAGACAAAGACAAATCCTTTAATTTCAAGTCTACGAGCTCAATAAAGAGATAACAGTCTTCATGAACTAAAATAAACTGAAACAAAGTATAGAAAATGAAAGATGGACAATTCTGATATTGAAAACGAAAGGAAACTAAACTTTATTTCTGCAAAAAGAGTCTATACAGTAGCATAAAATATCTCCCAGTTTGAACCCTTGTCTCATATCAAAAATAGGCATTTATAGCCTCTTACAATCGGTTTTACAGATCCTAAAAACATGGATCTGTATTTAATAAAAGCAATTCAAATATAACTAAACAACTTGAAGATAAAGACTTAACAACTAAACTTAGCATTCGAATTGTCTTCAATCTCAAAAATTCACCATCTACATCCTTCATCTCCTGGAATCTGTGATGTGATGAAACGTGGCAAGACACCTGTCTTGACAGTTGGATTTCTCTAACGTTCATAGTCGATATTTGAGGAAGTTTGTTTTACATGTGGTTTCCAAAATTCCCTCAAATCTCTGATGTCGAATCCTTTGCAAGAAATTTTCATTCCCTTGAAACTCTGGAACTCCTTCATAACCTGTGAGAAATGACCTGTTCCGCCCTTGGCTTCCAAAAATGCCTTTCTTGCTTTCACCAGCTAACTTGCTTTATATTTCGCTGGTTAGCTAGTGAAAGTGCTTCCTTTCACCAGCTAACGGGTCATAAAATTTCTCTTTGCACTGGTGAAAGCTCTGTCTAAGCCAAAAATGAACTTTCACCTCCAAAATGCGATTTCAACAAAAAATCAATGTGTCTATGATTTTTCCCCTTGCATGTTAACAACAACTTGAGCTAGTACCTTCAAATCTGGGTGGGACTTTTGCTTTTGTTTTTGCTTCAATCTTCTTATCTTCCTTTTAAGGCGCTTGGCAAGCCACCATAGACTATTGTACTCTTTGGTGATCTTCTGCTTTCTTTTCTTCTCTTTAACACTTTCCCGAGCCAGTATCTCAAACACAGCGTTGGTTTTTGAGAAGTTATCATACAACTTCTTGTACCTTTCTTTGATTACCCGTTCCAAAACCTCTTGTTGAGCGATTACCTCTTTCAGATGCTTGATTTTCTGAGTTTTCTTTGACTTGGAGATCTTTGATGTTTCTCCTTCCTCTGCATGAGTGAAGGTCTCATAATTCTGTGCAAACTCAGTTGAATGCTCAGGAATCTTGGTGACAGGGCTCTCATCTTGTTGCTTTGGTTCTGAGTCTATGTAGGGTAGGTTTAATATGTTTGTTCCCTTCCCTATAGGCTGCTCTGTGGGCAGCTCTGTAGTGGTTTCAAAGTTTAACCTTTTCTTTGACCTGTGGGATTTTACTCTAGAAATTCTATCCTCTGGAGGTCTTGGCAAGGTCCTCCTCTTCCTCAAACTACTTTGAGGAGTCAACTGTTTCTTTAAACCTTTCCCCTATTCATTTACGGCCCGAGTCTGTGTTTCAATGCCCTCCCAAAATAAAAAATGCTGCCAGCCCCTTCCCTGTTGTTTTAATTCCTCCAGAATGATCAATTTAATGAGGCCAAAGTGGCATGGAGTATTCTTCATGCTTAGGGGTTGAGCCTTGATCTTCTTGCAGACCTTAGTTAAACTCTTATGTAATAAAAAAGGTAAATTGAGGAGAGTTTTACCTGTGAAATGGTCTAGGAGATTAAAATGATACATCATGAGTTTTTCATACCTACCCTCCGATGTTATATAGAGTTGGATGCCCTTAAACAACTCCTTCCACTCATATTCCAAATGGGAGACCGGCATGATCTTTTTCCATGCATTGTTCTTGAACTCTTCCTTTAAATAAGCTCTAAAATTCAAGTTTTTGGTGGCAGTGGTTTTGAACCAACTCTGGCCCGATCTTGGTAGGATGGTTGCTGTAGAAACAACAACTTCATCTACTATGATTTCCAAGGACCCAACACGAGCCTTGTTCCCATCGAAAGTTTTGGCAAAAGCCTCTGTTGTCGACTGGTGACAACCGCTCTGCAGTCTTTCAACAAACTCGATACAACCTGCATTGGAGAAGTGTTTCTGTACTTTTGGATGCGTCTATATTAAAGATAGTCTGTCCAACTCTTTTTTGAGTAGCGAACCACTGCATCTCCTTGCCATTTTGTCACCCAAAATCCCAAACGATTCTGCATACACGACACAGGAAACTGATATTCGGGCCAAGGTCTTGCGCTGTTGAAAGCACTCGGGAGTCAACTCTGTTTTTTAACATTAGAAACTTAAACAACATTCATGAGCGATGCATGATAGGGAAGCAATGATATGATTTGGTGTTGTTAGCCTGGCAGTACAACTTTTGTACCTACGCTAATGAATTTGAACTTGCCATCCCCGATGCCATGATTTTGGAGCATGAGTTTCTGAACCGGATCCGATTTGTAATCCGACTTGGTCGTGGAACTCAAGTTTTCATGATTATCCACTTTTATCAGCGCGTTTTTCTTGATGGCATGACGTGAGTTGATTACATCATGATTTGATTTTTGAAACGTGGATAAACGCACGTGATTCCCGCTTTCTTCAGCCAACGGCCTATGGAAAACGCCCCTTAGCTGTTGAAACTTACCGCTTTCACCAGCGCACAATCCTGTGGAAAATGCCCCTTAGCTGTTGAAACTTACCGCTTTCACCAGCGCACAATCCTATGGAAAACGCCCCTTAGCTATTGAAAGTCATCACTTTCACCAGCGCACGACCCACAACAATGTTTGTTTGGATGTTTGAAAAGTAACACTTTCACCAGCGCACAGACCTATGAGAGATGCTCCTTAGCTGTTGAAATTCACCACTTTCACCAGCTAACACTCATGTTTTAAACACACGTTAGCTATTGAAAGCATTTTATGAAAATTTTAAAGAGAAGACTTTTATGGGTCGTTTTATTTCTAAGACCAAAATCAAAACCTAAGTTTTGCAGCTAGAAAAACTCAAAACTAATTTGAGAAAACTACCAATAGCCATGCTATCCACCACAAAATGCGACCAAAGGGACGGGTTCATTTTGGGAGCTAACAACACCTACACAGGAACCTGCGGCCATAAAATTCGTGAACTATGAAAACTAATGGCGGTTGGTCAGACTCGTGATGTAGAGATATAAATGGACATGAAATCTGCCACTCTGCCATCCTGGGAACCCATGAGCATAGACATGGAACTAAGTATAGAATCAAAAATGGATAATAGAGGGGAAGAAAAAAAGGGAGAACGACAAAGTATAGAAGAGGAAAAATAAATGGAGGTAAGAACCGACATGAAAGAAAATTGTTACATAGGAACACATGAAAAGAAAAGAAGCAGTACAAATTTATTTATTTGAAGATAGCAGCATAGAAAATATAATTGACACGAAGACAATTCAATGTATAGGAAGATATGGAGTGTCCAAGGAGGGGAAAAAAATAGAGTTGCAAACCAGTTCAATAAATACAGACAGAGTAAACGAAAAACTCTTGGATATGGAACACGGGTAGAAAAACACACCTTCGCATGGGTTATTCTATGTTCCTGGTTAGGAGTTCTTTGTGGTGTCTAGTTTCCCTGTTTGTTTCTATGAACAAAAGGAAAAAACAAAACATACATGAAAAAAAGTTGACATGTAAAGAAAAAAACAAGTACTATGTACATGGAGTAAATAAAATAGAATAAGAGGAATAGAGTAACAGATAGTGTTAGAAGAATATACCCTTTATTTTTTTTTAGTTCACTCAAGTTTGTGTGTGTGTATATATATTTTTTCTTTGTAAAAACATTTTTGTGACCAAAAGCAATTACAAACTAGGGAAAACTAAGAAGTTGTATATCTCGATTTTATGCAACAAGATAGACAGATATGATTTGAAGCATTGAAATATGATTCTGAAATATGTTGATGTATATTTCATAACTCAAGTGCAACACCAACTGTGTGGTGACCAGACCAGTATGTGTACAAACCAGGGAAAACTAAGAAGCTGGATAATTTGGTTTTTTTCAACAAGCTATACAGATATGCTTTGAAACATAGAAATATGACTTTGCAATATGTTTGATTTATATCTCATAATTCAAGTGCAATACCAATTGTATCGTGATCAGACTAGTATGTGTCTAAGATAAAGATGTTGTATTGAGGAATGGGCACATTTGACCACACATGGTCAATAAGTGCATTTTGCACATGGATTTTGTTGTTCAAAAGAAAGTGAAGACTGTATTTTCACATGTAGTTTTCCAACTCTTTTGTTCTAGCATTATTTTGTAGCATGCCAACATTGAAGTCTCCTACAAGCACAATGGTTCTGTTCAGATGCAAATGGCCTAATGCATTGAAAATAACATTTAGTATGTTGGAGAATGTTGCATGGGGAGCAGCATACATATTCAGTATTGCAATTTTTGTTCCATGGAAAAATATTTTTGCAAGCACCATCTCAACATTCTTTTCTTCGAAATGTATATGGTCCAAAATTGGTACATGTTTTTTCACCAATATCATCACCTCATGTGTAATGTAACTTGATATGAAATTGTGATTTGGAAATTGTTTGTTTTGCATGCATAATGCCATGTATGTTTCCTGCAAGCACAAAATATCAGATTGCATTGTATCATAGCCATTGAGTATATCATCCATGTGTGCATGTAAATTGCATGTGTTAAGCAAGAGTATTGATATAGATGACTTTGTTTGTATGAATTGGTAATCATACTGCAGATGCCATTTTACGGTAGTCCTGAGGCGTTCCATTTCAATATAAAATTTTTGTTTGACTTTGAAATTATCTTTTGTAAGAGGACTTAGTAAATACAAGGAGTCTATGCTTCTGACATGGGAAAATGTTGTGTATACAAGTCCATGTATTCGAACTCTAGCAAGTTGAAATGCAACACTATCAAGTGTTAGTCCTTGTGATCTGTGGACTGTACGTGCACATGCAAGTTTAATTCAAAAATGTTTTTGAATCTTCATTCAACCTGTCTTTGCTGATGTCGATACTAGCTTTGATATTCGCAAAATAGGTGTCCAATCGATTGCAGTATTTGAATTATATAGATAAGACAACTTGCTTGCTTGTCGCTTGCCTATATGCGGTTTATGGAAATTAATCCAAAGGACATCGAGTTTTTTTGTTTTGGTATAGCCTTTGAGTATTCCATTTGCACCATTGACCAATCCATCCCGTGAATCATAGTTGCAGGCATATATTTCAACCAACATTTCGGATTTCAGGACAAGATGCAAAGGTAAAGTGGTTGTATGTTCATGACATGGAACATTTCCATGGTTGTCTTCTTCCAGGTCAATTGAATTGATGATGATATCATCACCAGGCATGAACGATAGCATGTACCTGTTATGCATTGCAACAACCTTATTTGTGTAGAACAGGTAAGGGAACGTTGGGTCTGTTGGTGCAGGTCGCAAGCACCTCAAATTGATATATGTTAGATCATCATATGTTTGGCTGTTTATCCGCATTCTATTCAGAATTGCAATAAATGTTTCATATGTCTGACACATTGTAGTATGCAATTCAAAGCATTTAATATTGTCTCTCCAGAAGTCACGCGTCATTGTTTGCATGTTAACTATAGGTCATTCAAATATCAAAGAATCTTGGATTGACTGTGCTTGGTAAAGATCCCCATAGAATACCATGTCAATGTTTCCAAAGTATTTCATGTGCACATGTTTTATGCTTCTTAGTCAGTTGTCAATGGAATACAATAAGTGACTTCCAATCAAATATGCCTCATCTATAAAGACAAGTTGGAGTTCATCATAAATCTTAGACAACATATCTAACATTTCCTTGCCAAGTGGAAGAAATTGTGACTTGTTAAAAGGCATTAAAAACACAGAGTTGACTATTGTTCCACTTGCATTATATGAAACTTTTCTTGTGTATGCAACTATTAGTCCCTTTGGTTTCATAGGATCAGAGGAATTGTTTGAATCATAGATTCGTATAAGCATTTGGAACAATGCTTTTGCTGTGAACGTCTTGCATGTTCCTGCTTCGCCTGTAAGGAACAAGTGCACAAGAGTGTTCATGTTCAAGCATTTTTTAAGCGCAATGTCCTTTAAAATTGTTTGTTGTTATCGATTCAACAAAGGTCTTATTCTATGCTATTCATTATTTTCAATAAGTAAAGGATGTTTTGTGACTTGAAAACCAAGATTGATACGTTTTTCAATGCCACCTGCTCGAGGACGAGGAAAATCTTCTTTCAAGTCATAGGACTCGGAGGGAGTTCTGGTTATTTTTTGGTTTTTGAATGTATCATCAAGATTGTTAGGGTTTTCTAGCTCATTAACTGCAATTTCTAGATCACCCCATGTTGGATTAACATTGTAAGTAAATCTAGCTTCATTGATTTGCACTATAGTCTTAGAGGCATCATACACAACTTCCCATGTAGAGAAGCTATGTTTTAATGTCTCTTCATTTTCATCGAACAAAACGTATAACAATAGTTTTTCTATACAATAGTTTTCATAGTCAGAATGTTTATTGTATTTGACAAACCATACCACAGAGGGTTTTTTCTTTTTCATATGGGCGCACCATATTTTTTTTGTAATGCGATACGAATTATGCTAAGAAGATATGCCTAATAGGAGATGGACGCTAGAGGTAATAATCAATAATAGAGAGACATATTATGTCTTCTGAATTGTCAGGCTCTTGTTCTAGAAAACACGGTGGTTTAAGCACAAATGTGCGTTTCTCAAGTGGAGATGTGTTTATGAAGACACATTTTCTTGAACTACAATTGAGGGGCAGGGAAAGTGCAATGTTGACTACTTGTTGAGCAAACATTTGTTGAAGATTAATAAATGTATTTCCAAGCATATGCATCATTTGCATGGCATCAATATGACTTCTTTCATGTTTTTTGCATATTCTTCTGAATGCACTTGTGATAGATTTGTCAACCTTTGTCATATACGAGGTACAATACGATGTTGCAGCATATGCATTGAGGACGTACTTCACATCTGTATTTGCATTCCACATAACTGGCATGTCCTTGGAGAAACTGTTTTTCCAAATATGGGAAAGTTTTTCATTTAAGGAAAACTGTTGGTTGTTTAAGCATACATTGTATGGATTGGATGTACTCATCTAATAATAGATTTAGCTATGTCAAGAAGTCATCGAAACTCATCAACTCGTCAAACTCTCCCTGTTCTAGAAATGCAAACAAGGATTTAGATTTCTCAATGAAAACATTGTCCTCTAAACTAAGTGGCTCTATGATTCTTTTTTCTCTCATTGGGGGCATGGGAAAGTTGTATCTGCAATGCGAGTTTTTTCGTTTTCTACAACTTTTTGTATGATAATGTCTATGAACTTTGGCAAGTTCTGGATCCAAATGATCTATGTTGCATGTTATGTATTTGTCCACAAATTGCTCAATCTGTGAATTGTTGTCAGCTCCATAGACTGGTGCACCCTCTATCCACAACAATGCATGGTCATGTTCATTCCCCCTATTTTGGAATTCAGTCACAAAAAAGTAGTCTGATATTTTTCCAAAAAATGTTTCATCATGGCATATGAATTGTCTCAAAGCATTTATTCTATGTCTATAGTAGTGAGTACATGTCACTGGGTATTTTCTTATGAGGTAGTCAATGTCATTATTTTCCAGTGTATCAGTTTGGATTTTACGTTTCCTGTTCCTATGCAATTCGGATACGACAACCACCAATGGATAAGTTCCCATCGAACTATTTTATGATAACTGAATCATTCTGTAATGTCAGTGGGATGTGGATATCCATATAAGAGTGTTGGGAAGTTCATTTCCTCAATGAATTTGTCCTTGAATATTCCAAGTGGACGTTGCCCCTCACCAGGTGCTATTTCGACAATCTTGTCTTGCAAGTCACGAATGCACTGTGAATCACTGAATCCATGGACCAATGTCTCAACAAGTGTTTCATTCTCCGATTCATCACTTGTATCAAATTCACTAGCAGTTTCGAGAGTCTCTGCAGAGTTCTCATCCTCTTCTCCAAGAACAATGTTCTAGTTCTCATTTATTAAACGTTCTCTGCTTTGTACAGGGCCCTGGAACATAATTCCTTTAATGCTTTCATAACAACATGCACACACACTTTTCTTGTTTGATACAAATTTTTGTATTGAAAGCATATTTTGAGAGCCATAATAATTGTCATTGTATCTCTAATGAATTGTGGCAAGGCTTTTTGCACAACATCTAGTTGAAGAAAAAAATTAATAATTGATCCCGTTAAGCCCATATGGGGTCGTTTATAGCCCCAGGGCCTGATTTGTGCAAATAAAATTTGCAGAGACACAAGTCTCTCTTCAAGTTTCGTAAGTGCACTTACATATGGTAGTGGTCTATTACATCTTATTTGGTCAGGGGTTGCAAATTGTGGCAGTTTTCCATTTTCAAGCGACCGTTTGCATGGAAGACAATTTTTTCCACATGAAAATGTTTTATCATGTGCTGTCAAGCGGAGGTATTCTGCTTCCAAATCAGGTGTGAAATACTTACTGTTTTTTGCAAAATTCAATTGATCGAAAATTGTACATGCAATGGAAGGAGTGTCTTTGATTTTTTTCATGTAGGTATCTCTTGCATCTTTCTTTCGCAGGGAAGTATGGGTAGAAAGTGTTTGTTGGTTTTCATTAGTAGTAGTGCACAATGTTGCTTCTAGCCCAAAAAATGTGATTTTTTCCTCTCGGATAGTTGCATGACCATTGTGGGATATGTGACCATACCTGTTTATGTTGTGTTGTGCACGAACAATTTTTTTAGATTGTGATATGTCAGTTTCTCTCTAGAAGGAAGCGTAGCAATGTATTTTTTCTCTCGCGTATGACCTTTTTCAAGTTGCGGTAACTTAGTCTACATTTCTTGTTCAAGGGAAGGAAGAACTGATGGCAGCTGGGATGAATTTCACTCTAATTAAATAGCATGCAATGCTTATGCACATTCAATGTGGTTTGGCTGGCATTGACACTGGACACTGGAATGACAATATTTCCTATACCGCCAATGTTTTTTTTTTTCTCTCATGTATGAACCTTTTCAGGTTGTGATAACTTAGTCTATGTTTTTTGTTTAATCCCTGTATGGCCTCATCAAAACTGGGATGAATTTCACGCATGAACTTTTTCAATTTGTGATAACATAGCCTACGTTTTTTTTAAGCTTGTATGGCCTCATCACAACTGGGATGAATTTCACGCATGATATTTTTCAAGTTATGATAACTTAGCCTACGTTTTTTGTTTAAGCCTTGTATGACCTTATTGCATCTGGGAGGAGTTTCATTCTCATTAAAAAGCATACCACACATATGCAAATTCAATGCGGTTTGGGTGGCATGGACATTGAACCCTGAACCAATGATATTTCCAAACAAAGGTTGATAATGGATATGTGTCATATATGTTTTCAACGAGAGGATGTCAATTGTTCAATTATAATTTGAATCAATAGACTGGGAATGGACAGTTCCATCTGGCAGGGCCGACCAAACCTGGATATTTACTTTAAATATGATAGATAGCCATTGCAAACAGAATCTCCCACCCTCCACATTTTCTTTTTCATATGGTAGTGCCGTGTTTACAAGGTATTCTTGCCAACTTCCAATTGCTGACATATTTTCTAGGAGATATGGAAAAAGGTGTTGATGCAAGCAACTAAAATCCTATTGGTTTCCGCCTATAATTGCATTGAAAAAGGATTGTACAGTGTAAAGACATAATGACTACACATGGGACTCTGCTGCTACCAAACAACAAATTGCATTGAACAGGCTATCTCCATAGCTAGATACAACAGTTGTTGCTATCTGCAAACCATGGCAGTCTATGCGATGCATAATCTATTTCCACTCTAATTCAAGGTCTTTGCAAATGGGGGACAAGTAAATATGAGGTCTTCCAATATTTCATATGGACAATTTTCTGTACAATAGTGGTTCATAATGACCACTAACAGGATTGGCATCATGAAACAAGATGCAATATGGATTGTTAGATGCAGTTTTGTTGAATAATAGATATCTTGTTTTTCTTGTCAATGTCCATATTCCAATTGATATATTGAGCCACTTAGACAACCACCGTATACAAAATGTATCTCCCCAAATTACCCTCTCATGTGCAGGAAGAATTGGAGATGCAGACAACCGCATCTTTGAAAAATACGTAGCGACATCATGTATTACATGCAAATGCTGAACACAATCAGATTCCAATTCATATTCATACGAATCCAATGCCTCCATGTCACCATTTTTTAAACAACCCAATAAATAATCTATCAATCCATTGCGTAGGTCAGTCGAGGAATAATGGAAATGCAGTAGAACCTAAAATGCATCGAAAAGACAATCTCCTACAATATACGAGAATGCATCCAATCTAAAAATCCCATTGCTATGAAACACCTCATCAATGTTTCCATGTATAATGGAGTGTGTATCTATTTCATATGACTCAACATCTATTACTTGTTTCATCTTTTCAAGTTGTTTCTTAGCTATTTTCAGTTTGTATACAAACAGAGAAAAGGGGAAAAAAAGAATAAAACAAAAAAAAAATTCAAATAGAAAACTACAAGCGCGAAACTGCATACTAATCCCGGTATGTATCCTTCAACCTTCTTCTTGTCAAATTCAATTCCCCCTAGTCACCACAGTAGATGACAAGAAAACAAACCTACACTGAACAATGAACCAAACATAAGAAACAACACAAATAAATAACACTATAAATTTGCTGAACACAAAGACCAATTTGAACCTATTCATGGTGTGCATCCTACAAGATTCTCAAAGGAAGATGATGCTATGAAAAATAGAAAGGACAGGACAAAGGAAATAGGTGGATGCAATTTTTTGACCCACAGAATAAAATCATTCCCTGCCACTACACCCCGGCGAATGGTTCCCCCTTGCGACAACTTCAAATTCTTTTTCTAAACCCCTTTTCATTTCAATTTTAGAAATATCTATGGCACAATATGAAGGATGTGGAAGTCAGCATATGAACATGCATGGCTTCTAGGAACATAAAATAATACCACACAGAAATATGTTTTGCAACATAATTTCGAGGCAGGGACACCCACCATTGAAAAATATTGCATGTAAGGTGCAAAACACCAAGTAGAAAAAAAATGAATAGCAAAAAAACGATGGCATGGAAACTTACTCGTCAATGAGGGATGACAAGAGCTCAGACCCAAAACTTCCAAACCATATCAATAGGTCCAACAACTTGCAAAGTTGAAGAACAAAAAACTAGTGAACAACCACGAAGAGGTCGAAATGCAACTGCAGGACCTCAACTTTGCAAAGTTAATCAAACAAGAACAAGAATCATGTAACGAACCAAAGAAAAAGCATCAACCACTGAACCAATGATGCCGGTGGAAAACAATTTTTCACAATTTGAACGCAAACAACACCATCAAAAAATGGAACGAAACTGTATTGCAACACATCTATACAATAAACATTTAAGGCTGCGAGACCTGTTGGGTAAACACTTAATATTGTCAGAACCGTTGAAGGGTGTTGCCCTATGCAAACATTTAGAATGAAACATGGCAGGCCTGTTTACATACGCAACAATGACAAAGACTCTCGAAGAACGCAACAATAAAGGAAAAATCAGACATAGTCCCTCTACGCCTTCGGCAGGGACTAATAATAAGACCTCAAATCTATTAGTACAAACTTTGGAAATATAAACATTTCAATACGAATAGTACAAATTAAGAAAAGCACTGTACATGAGAAAACTTTGGATATGGCAACTGTGCAATAAACATTGGGGTAAATTTAGCTAGCAGAAAATTATAAGACAAACATTCGAGCTAATGCTAGCATTAATCCACCTTTGAATAATGCATAAGAAAATATATGATTCAAAAAGACCGTATATGATCAAAAACTTTGGATATGCTAACATATAAAACATTGGGAATAGCGAAGCTGACAATAAGACCTCCAATCTGTTATCCAATCAGATTATGACATATATGGTACTTTTTATTATATAAAAATCAATATTTTTAGTTTCCTAGTTCCAACAATAGATATTATGCAAATATTTGTGGTCAAAGGACAAACAAATATGAAGTCAATGAATTATCGATCGCTATAGTCCCTCTATTCCTTCGACAAGGACTAATAATACATGGTAGTAGAAGTGTATACGGAGAAATGTGTAACAAACACATTATACTTGGATCATATTCATTAATTTTGACATTTAAATTGACTTTATCATTAATTTCTATTTTTCTTTTGACCCTTGGAAAACGTTGGTTAATCAATCCTATACTAGGAATGTTAATTAATACATGTTTGAATATAAACATTTATTGGAATGTTGATTAATACATACTTGAATATAAACATTTATTAATTAATATTCTAGCATCGATTAATCAATATTTTACAAAGCTCAAAACAGAGTAAAAATAAATAATAAAATTGACTTAAATTTTTAAATATTGAAATTAATGTCAAAATTTAAAATTCACTTAAACTTTTAAATGTTGAAATTAATGTCAGAATTTGATCCCAAATGTAGTGTGTCTATTATATGTTTCTCGATATACACTCATATTATCATGTGGTAATCTCTCTTGATGTTATGTGTCTCTCATATAATGAATTGAAAATATATAATTTGATTTGATTCTTAGTGAATTACATCATAGTTGTGGATTCCAAGAGTCTCTCTCTCCATGTGTATCTATGAAGCTCTATTTAGTCATATATACAAAAAAATGTTACATATATGTCGAGAGGTGAATCCTAGGGTTTGGTTAACCTCACAAATATTTTCAATGTAGAGACATATATACAAAAAAAAATGTTACATATATGTCGAGAGGTGAATCCTAGGGTTTGGTTAACCTCACAAATATTCTCATTGTAGGCCTTAAAGCCTTGTATATATTCATAAACAACAAAACATAAATTGAAATAATCTTTTAACAAAAAATCCATCAAGAAGATAAACTAAACAAATTTAGGTCTATCAATGTATTAGTATCGGTTAGTAGAGTATCATATATGCCATCCATAAGTAGATTGCATGGTGTAGCATAGTGCTTATTGAATTAAAACAGTAAAACCTAAAGTTCACACCCAGACCTATGAAGATAAACATTATGATGAAAAGGAACAATTTTTTTTGAGAGGGAGTCGTGAGACCTTGGCTAATATTTCTCATCATCAAAGGAAATCAGATGCTATGAAGTGCTTCCAACTGGGAACAACACTTTCTCCTCTACTACCGAGTTGGCATGAGTATGTGATTTGAAATCGGTGCTTAGTAATTTACACCTTGACTTCGATTTTAACAAGATCTTTTTTGACAATGCATGTGATTTATATGAGCGGAAAAAAACTCAAAGAATGAAGATGAATTTTAGAAAACACAGAGAGACAAACCATAAACAAATTGAACATCAGAAATTGATAACGGAGTTCAGAAAACCTGCCTACGTCTCTGAGCCTTTAGCTGCAGTGTGGGAGGCTTCTTTATTATTCCTCAATGCTCAAAATTCGCTTCAAAATTACATTACTCAGTTCTCTAACTGACTCATCTATACTCTGCTCTGTCTCAGGAACCCAATGCAACATAAGACACTCCAAAAGGAAGAGTAGAACTCATGGAACAAGCCTTACAAGCTCAGACAATCTTCTGGCTTCACTGCATAAGATGACTTTAGCCTTCAAAAATTCTCCTTGAATTTACTACCAAACTACCTTCTAATATTCTGTTCAAGACCTCCTTGAGCAGATTCAAACAAGCCTCACTAAGATCCCCTCTCAAATGGGCTCAAACAAGCCACTTACACAATGAGGACATGCCAACAAGCCTTTCTTTTGAAAACTCCTCTCCTCACTCTTGCTTCAAGAGTCACTTGTGATTTGTTTCAAAACTACATAATGCTTGGTTCTATAGTATTGGGGTTGGGGTTCAGATCCCACCTTCCTCTGAAGATCTGGCCTCAAAAAGGCCTCCAGATCCTCATTTTTTGGCAAAAATCCACCAAAATCAGCATAAAAAACCATTAAAAATCCAATTCTAAAGTGAAAAACCCACTTTTGGAAAATTATTGGCACGCATGCCCCTTTTCTCGGGCTCCTGGTCATGTGAGTGTCCTTGTGGCCACAAGCTAGTTCCCTTGTCCTTCAGCCCTAGGTCATTTCTCCTCATCTTAAGCGCCTTGGTCGTGTGGGCTAGCCCCCACCGACCGAGGCTTATCCTCTAATACCCACACCACTCCACAACAAAACCACATTGTGCCGTATGGTGGTTAAGTTTGAAACTTCTGCCCTTGTGGCTAGCAGAAGGTTATTAAATTGTTGGCATGCCTGAAGGTTAGGGGTTCAAATCCGTCAGAGGTGGAAACAATTTTTTTACCTGGACCATATTTCCCTTATCCAGGGTGCCATGTGGCACCATGTGATTGGGCTATGTGTCACACCTTGACTAGATCATACAACCTAGTCAACTGCACAATCACTGACCAATCAGCCTGCAAAGTCAACAATGTACGCCACACATCATTCCCAAAGCCTTCCACCTGTCGCCACACATCAACCTATCACTGAGCCACATCATCATATGGACTGCCATGTCAGGGTCAATATAACCACGTGCCAACTTTTTACTAGTCCAAATCAACCCCCGAAAATGCCAAATCTGGTTGCCACATGTCCTGCTGACATCATCATGATGTCATCTTCCACCTGTCATGCTGACATACTATTGATGTCAGCAATACGGACTGTTGAAATAACTTTGAATTTTTGTTTGTTTGACCTGAACTTCAGATCACGATAATTCTCCATACAAAATCCATTTTCGAAAAAGAATATACTACCAGAATCAACACGACGAGCACTACGTAATGGCGTTGGTTTCTTCCAAATCCGAGAACTTCAAATTTTTGGCCTTTTTGGATCCATTTGGATCACACCTCCCCACTGGGACCTTTTGGTCTTCCAAAAGGTTATTACATCAATTGACTACATTATTACATCAACCAACTAAAATAAACAATAAATAGTCTAGACTCAACAAAACATTAACTAGACTCAGTAAGTGATTTCATAGATCAAATCACTTTTATTACATCAGGTAGACTAGACATTGACTCGATGAAACATTTACATATGGGGCATAAAATCTGCCCGGTTCTAAGTAGATGACCCATCTTCGACCGATGGAGTTTCGCGGTCGTTTTTCTGCTCTTCTACAACATCCTTCTTCTGCTCTGGCACTTCAGGATTTTTGGAGCGTCTCAACTCTAGATGTAGCTTCCAACAACTATCTTCACAATTCCCATTTCTTGGACAATGTGAGCAATAATTTTGTGTTGGGGCGAATTTAATGAAGCCTTTCCTGGACTGAGATGAATCCTGATTGGATTTTCCTGACTCTTGTCTTGGATGTGCTAAATTCACATGCGTATTCTTCTTGACCTATAGTGTTGCATCATCCTGTCTTATCTTCTTTCTGTATACCTTTTGCTTCCATCATAATGCAACACAATGGTTATGACTGCCACAATATGTACATGGAATTATTCTTTTTATAAGTTCCATGCCCCTATCATGTTCGTCATTAAAGGTAGGTGAAGGAGATTTATACCTTTCGACCATTTTACCTTTCGTTTGCGACTCACTATTCATGACACTGTTGGCTTGAGATTCTTTCTTGCCTTTACGAGTTTGAATCCATGCCGGCTTCAATTCTAGATGTTGATCCCAACAATGGTCAACATCGTGTTCGAAATTCTGAAAATGTTTACAACAAACCACTGGATTGTTGTCATCAGTAGACTCTTCTCCGTATCCCAATCCTTCATGGAGTGGTCATTCTCACACCTCGATAGGCTTAGCACTGCCTTGGCCATGCTTTCCAAGACCTTGTCCTTT
This sequence comes from Picea engelmannii, assembly GCA_009831015.1. Taxonomy (NCBI): domain Eukaryota; kingdom Viridiplantae; phylum Streptophyta; class Pinopsida; order Pinales; family Pinaceae; genus Picea; species Picea engelmannii. Next base: position 476,410 of record ML789323.1, read on the forward strand.
CATGTATCAAAACTTGTATAGCATCTTCATACTTATTCCTTTGGTATTCCTTTCAAAAGTGGAAATATCCTAATCTCCTAACTCCAGTTCCTGATTAGCTATAGGAGAAGCTGGAGTATACTGAGTACTTTCCGCTGGCGAGGAAAATATGCCCATGGCCTCTCCTACTGACTGCTCCTCAATTGAAGTAGTGAGAGTATATGAATCCTCCTCATCTAATTTCCAACGAAATGGCTGAATTTCATCATCCTTGATAGGAATTCGACTCCTAACAAAAGGACTTCTTCCAATTGGTCTTTCTTCTATTGCTAACACCAATGTCCACAACCTTTCCCTGTCTTCTTCGAGAATTTGTACCAATCTTCTCATCTCAGAATTTTCTCGCTGAATCTGTTGATTGATATCCTTGAGTTCCTGGATTCTATATCTCTTCAAGATTTTCCCCATGCTTATTCACAATTCCTACATTATAGTCAACTTGCTCTGATACCACTTGATCTGAAATCGGTGCTTAGTAATTTACACCTTGATTTCAATTTTAACAAGATCTTTTCTGAAAATACATGTGAATTATATGAGAAGAAAAAAACTTAAATAATGAAGAGAACTTGTAGAAATCATAGATATACAAACCATAAATAGATTGAACACTAGAAATGGATAACGGAGTTCAAAAAATCTGCCTATGTCTCCAGGCCTTTAGCTGCAGTGTGGGAGGCTTATTTATTATTCCTCAATGCTAAAAAATATGCTTCAGAATTACATCACTTAGTTCTCTGAATGAATCAGCTATACTCTGCTATGTCTCATGAACTCAATGCAATAGACGACACTCAAAAAGGTGGAGTAGAACTCCCAGAATAAGCCTCACAAGCTCAAACACTCTTCGGGCTTCACTGCATAAGAGGACTTTAGCCTTCACAAAGTCTCCTTGAATTTGCTGCCAAAATTCCTTCTGATCTATTGTTCAATACCTCCTTGAACAGATTCAAACAAGCCTCACCGAGATCCCTTTTCAAATGGGATCAAACAAGCCTCACCGAGATCCCCTCTCAAATGGGATCAAACAAGCCACTTACATAATGAGGATAGACCAACAAGCCATTCTTCTGAAAACTCCCTCTCCTCACTCTTGGATCAAGAGTCACTTGTGACTTGTTTCAAAACTACATAATGCTTGGTTTATATAGTATTGGGGTTGGGGTTCACATCCCAACTTCCTCCCAATATTTGGCCTCAAAAAGGGCTCCATATCCTCATTTTTTGGCAAAACTCCACCAAAAACAACATAAAAAGCCATTAAAAATCCAATTCTAAAGTGGAAAACCCACTTTGTCGAATTATTGTCATGCACACCCCTTTTCTCGGGATCCTAGTCATGTGAGCGCCCATGTGTCCATGCGCTAGCACCCTTGTCCTCTAGCGCTGGGTAATTTCTCCTGGTCTTATGCATCTTGGTCATGTGGGCTAGCCCCCATCGACCAGGGCTTATCCTCTAATACCTGCACAACTCCACAACAAAACCAAATTGTGTCGTATGGTGGTTAAGTCCGACCCTTCTGCCCTTGTGGCTAGCAGAAGGTTGTTATATTGTTGGCATGCCCTGAGGTCGGGGGTTCGAATCTGACAGAGGTGGAAACCAATTTTTTACCCGACCCATATTGGCCTTATCCGGGGTACCACGTGGCACCCTGTGATTGGGCCACGTGTCACACATTGATTGGCTCATACATTCGAGTTAGCTGCACAGTCACCGACCAATCAGCTTGCACATTCAACATCGTACACCACGTGTCATGCCTAGAGCCTGCCACTTGCTGCCACGTCATTGCCACACATCAACCTATCACTGGGCCATCTCATCGTACATACTACCATGTCAACGTCCATACAACCACGTTTCAAGTTTTTACTGGTCCAAATCGACCCCTGAAAATGCCAATTCTAGCTGCCATGTGGCACATCCTGGTGCTGCCATGTGTCCTGCTGACATCATCATGATATCATGCTGATGTCATATTCCACCTGTCATGATGATGTACTGCTGACGTCAACAGTACAGACTATTGACTTGACTTTGACTTTTTGCATGTTTGACTTGAACTTCAGATCACGATAACTTCGCCATACAGAGTCCATTTTTGAAAAAGAATATACTTTTGGAATCAAAACGATGAGAACTACGTAATGGAGCTGGTTTTGTCTGAATCCGAGAAATTATAATTTTTTTCCTTTTTGGATCCATTTGGATCAGTATGTCAATAGTATTAGTAGGGAGGCCATGAATTTCATCCTAGAGGGAATCATATTTATCATCTATGTTGGGTATGTGTTATATTATTTTCAAAATTGATCCCATGTACTATACATCGATATGGGAGAAAAGGGGGTCTGTGGGGTGCTTAACACCCCCTAGTTGGGAGGGTTGTGAGGGTTCAATGGCGAGAGCCCTCGAGAAAAAATATTTGGTCTGTTTTTGGCAATTTTCTGGCACATGGTTTTTGATGATGGTTTTCTAATTCCGGTTAAGGAATTAGGGTTGTTGACTAATCCAAGTCAATGGGTTATAGGTTTGGATGCTGCGAGATCCTATATGTATATTGTATTGTAAACAATGAATAGAATGAATAGAAGATTAAGGGTGCGGCTCTAAACAAGTTGTTGGTTTTCTCGGTTTGGGTTTCTAGGGTAAAATTCTTTGTGTAATGTGTGTGTGCCATTGTATCTTTTTTGTTTCATTAAGAATATGTTTGTAGTAATTAGTTGTACAAGGTTAAAATCTACAATCTATAGTTGAAGGATGTCTAGAATGTGTTCTAGCAGTGGGCTATCTTACTCTAGTTGACTACCCATACTTCAAGATACCATTTCTTTGGTGTGCCAATATAGGTTCAGTATTCTATTGTAGCACATGATTATGATTTGTGAGATGTCTAAGTCCATGAAATATTTCTCTAATTATTTGTCCATTGTCTGACTACAAGCGTTTCATCTCTTCAGAGGGACCCTATCATTGAGGACTCCCTTCTATTGCATAGTAGAAAGTTTGTGCTTGGAGTTGAACTCTCTTGCAAGACACATAGTGTTAGAGAGCTACATGTAGGTGCATGGATGGGATACAAACTTTCCATTCCTAGCTTGGGGATTTGGGGGCATCTATTTTCCTTTTCTTCTGGGTGTGGTTTCCTCCTTCCCCTCCCTTAGGATGATGAGGTCACTAGTCCGATGAAGAGTTTAGACCATAGTTCTCAATGGTTTTCTTCCCAATTGGATGATGGAGAAACTAGTATATTCTCAAGAGGTGGGTAATGGAAGTCCTTGTATCCATTTTGAATTCTATAAGAACCATCCTAACAATGTTTCATAGGAAAAGAACCAATAATGTCCATGTTGCCTCCCCAAATTCCCTTCATGCCTCATTCATCATTGAAGTGTATGATACTACTGGGTTCCCATGGCCTAGGTACCCGACCTTTTTTGAAACCTTCAACTACCTCATTAATTAGAGTGGTGTAAGATGGCTAAGCACATCCCATCATTGGAATACCTTCTCTTTCCCTTGTGCTCACCCATCATTTTATCCAAACACCTTGCCACCACATATGGTTGTTTTCTGGTAATATTATTATTTGACTAAATATTGATGAATATTTTATACTTTCAACGTTTATAATAGACATGTTTTCAATGTTAAAAAGGCACTAAATGAAAACATATAAAACATCTATATCTTATTACAATGAATTATAATTATGAAAATGTGAATGGTGAGTATATGTAGATGATGTGTAATTTATTATAAAATCTTTGAAAGATATAGATTAGATGTGATTGGAATTTTCTAACATTGTTAAAAGAGTTTTGTATTATAAATACATGAAAGTTTCTACTATTATTAAAAGTGCTTGATATTTTCAATAGTAAGATATTTGATGTATTTTATGCTTACTATAACTTATTGAATTAAAAAAGGAGGAGAAATTGATAAATGTTGATTTGTATATGATCAATGTCTTGAAATCCAATGATTTTGTATCTTATATGTTTGTTTGTTCAATGTGCAATTAATGAGTTGTGTTTTGATGTTAAAGTATATAACTATGAAAACAAGTTAATAATGAACCAAGTACTACTAATTAGTAATTCGATATTCACATTTTTGGAATCTGATTTCACATTTTTAGAATTAGTTTTTTCACTTTCCAAATTCAATTTTGCAATTTTGGAATTCGATATTGACACTTCCAAAAATGAATTTTGCACTTTTGAAACCTTGATTTTCACTATGGAAACACCAATTTCGACGTATATTTTAAAGGGATTAGATGGAAATTGATCCAAATTTAATGAAATGGTCATTACACAACTCTACCATGGGTTCATGGTATAGGAAAAAGAATAGTTAATTATTAAATGTAAGAAAGTTGTAAATAACATATCATGATGGGTAAGCAATTATGGAATGACTCTCTTTCTGCAACCATCAATCTCCTTCAGGCACTTGTATGGATGGATTGAATGTTTTGATTGTTTTAATCAACCACTCATTAGATTGACTATTTAAATCAACCACTCATTATACAGAAATTGCATTCGTGTATGATATCACATTCACAAAGAAAAATCTTGTTATGTAGATGGGAATTACAGGGTTCACAAAATGCATCCCATTTAATCCATGTGTGAATTCATACATCATAAATAGGTTGCAACATTTTTAATACCAACAATTTAATCAAACCAATCGACTGTAGGTGAGAGAGCACTACTATAGTGTGGTTTTCATAGTGCACACAAACATACAATTGCAACAATTACACAATAATGAAACTCACAAAAGGCTTAGAGATTTTACCCTAGAAATCCAAATTGGAAAACCAACATTCAATGGTTTATAAATTCTCTATTTTGACAATCTCTTATTACAATGTATTTCTTGGCTCTCTATGCATACTCTCCTCCTTGGCCAAAAATACCTTTTGAGAGTGAAAGTACACAAATAATTTAGGATATCTAAGGTAATGAGAAGGCCAACATGCCCGACCATTCATTTCCCACTCACCGGTATTTTCTCCCATATTATTATCATTATTTTCATTTTTTCTCTCTTTTGACTCATTTACTTTTACATTTGCATTGTCTTTAGTATGTGATCTAACCTTCATTAATTTCATACTTACACTTATAGGTACTGAGTCTTACAACCATTCACTTGTTTGGATCCATTTTAGATCAGTGAAAGGCAAAGAGCATGTGTTAATGATGAAGTAATATAAAAAATCAAACAATGGACCAAGAATAATGGCAAGAAAAATGATAGAATAAAACTTTATAAAACACAATTTTTACCACCTTGTAAAATCACATAATGAAATCACCATGTATCAGGGAAATGGAATCCTTTTTAAAAAAAATGAAAGACATTCCTAGTTGAAAATTATGATTCATATGAAATGAAGTAGCTCACTTGGCCCAAAAATGCTTAGAAACTACAAAAATAGAAAGATTTTGTTGCATGCAATGACACAAGATCAAGATCTTGATCAACAATGGGAACAGATCTTCATAGGAGCTATGATACCATGTTTGAAATACATAGTACATCCACACATGGTGAATGTCTTAAGAAAAACTCTCAAACACACAAAAACAAATAAGTACACTGATGTTTATGCCATTAAGATCCTAAACAAGGGAAACAATCCATGACTCCATCCAATTTGGCCACTTTAGGTGATTTATTAATGCAAAAAAAAATGTTTACATGAACATCTCTCACAATTGATCATCGACAAATGACCCTCCATAATCTTTAAATAGAGATCATGTACCGATCAAATATTGAGACATATAATTGTTATTAATAGCGAGGAGAAGTTTGAATTGTTAGATCACTTATGTGTCAAACATGATTGTGACCGTTGGATTAATAAAATACAAAAACATAGTAAAAAAACACACTAAAGACATACTATAACTTAAGATTACATTAAACCAAATTGATTTTTTTTTTTGTTTGTTAATTTGTGCTGGACCTGTTGGCTACGCGATTAACCTGTGGCTTGAGAAACCGCGACTCAGGGGCATCTAAGCCGTCAAAATCACCCGGGGATCACACCCGGCCTGAGCCACACCAACCCTTAACATGGTTGGATTTTTTTTCCCCGCAGGTTTCGAACCGGTGACTTTAACATCACAGAGTGGATTAACAACACACTCCGTCACCGACTGTCCTACACCTCGGGGACTAAACCAAATTGATTTTAATTAACATGTAGTGTGAAAATATCCTAACACAAATTCATTATAAGAACTAGAGAAAAATAAAAAGTTATAAGAACTAGAGAAAAATAAAAAGTGGAGAAAAAAGAAAGTACATTGATACTTTAAATCCACAACAAATTCATTTAAAAATTTATTGTTGGGATAAAAAAAGTCTATAGGTTCTTTAGATGCATGACAAATTCATTTAAAAGTATAATAAATATCTTTAAAATTGGTAAAAATAGTTAAGAAAAAAAACAACTTCATTAACAAAATTTATAATTATGTACTTTAACCAAAACATTTATTGTTTATTGTTTCCTTGCATTGGTGGACAGATTACGAAAAGAGAAAGGCCATGGAATTGATTTGCGACTCTTGAAAAGAGTCTTTGCTACCCTTTTCTACTACGAGAAGAGATCCATGTATATGCTCCAAAACATTAAGAATTACTTTCAATAAATTGCAGGTTTAAATATTATTTTAGATTTTGAACGATTTAAAAAATATGAAATTTCATATAGAGGCAAAATTAATCATATTCAAAATTGATAGTGATGCCTAGATCTTTTATTTGAATGTCTAACATGTGATTCTAAAGATCATAATTCCTCTCCTTCAAAGTTGCTTTCAAAATTCATAGTGATGTCTAGATCTTCTATTTGAATGGATTGAATGGATAACATGTGATTCAAATACTTTAGAGATTCCATATTATAAGAATTCTATTTTATTGACAAGACTGCACAACAACCAGTGAGAAAAGAAGTAGAAAGTTAGAACAACTACTAAGAACTACCTTACCAGTGAAATTGTTGATGGTTTCTTTGGACGTCCAAGACCTTAGTTTATATATAGTTTCTTTTATTTCAATGGAAGATAATCATACCTATGGATTTCAACATATTTAAGGAATTAAAGAGACCCTAAATGTCCATGCTTTTTTCAAAAGACATTCACAATGCTCCCTCTCATAATTGTTGAGAGTGATCTCTCTTTGCATTTACAGATTTCAAAATTTAATGACTGCATTATTGAATTATTTCTAGGTGAACATTGTATATATTGTAATGTGTGTGTATAGTGCAACTAGAATAAAAAATGCTCATCAAGTTACACCATATGCCATGCTCATTGTAAAACCTAAGCGTGTTAGCAAAGAACACATTTACTTAGCGATAGAAATGAAACATATGTCAATGCAAGCCTTAATGCATATGTTCTAACTTCAAAGTGTTGTAACTCTTCAAGTAGAATGCTTAGCAAGTTTTTGAAGCAGGAGGTTCACATTGATACTACATGTGTAACTGCTCTAACTATAGATAGTAACTTAGTGGTTCCCAACATTGGGGATTTTCAAGCAGTGATTAGTAGAGAAGGTGCTTCTAAAGCTCTTACATGTTATCATTGAGATGGAAGGGAGGATAAACAATAATAGATAGAGAAATTGGGTAGAATTATGGACCTCTACCATAGAGTTTGGTGAGTTTAGTGGTCTCTAGTTGTATCTAGGGAAATAGGCCCACAATAGGCCATATTATAATTGAAAAACGTACATGGGAATAAACTTCATGCTTTATTTGATAGGCTTCCATGGTTGTTAAATTCGTATGTTCAACAGTTCCTTGCTGTCTTGGAGATAGTTTCTTCCTTCCTCATTTTATTACATGTGATAAATAGAAAGAAAGTAGATATTTGTCTTGATGTGATTTATCTCCCTCCCATTTCAAAGTTTCAATGGATTGGATAGTTACCCCACCTACTAGTTATTCGTCATTCTCTCCTCTCCATATGGTACCTTAGAGTCCATATATCTACTATACTATGGATTTATGGTTTCAAACACATATTTTCTCTAACCTCAACTAGGGTGCACTTACCCCTACTTGTTTGGTCACCCATTTGACTTGGGAATGAACCTTACATTGTCGTAATTGAAAAGAATATCGGTTATATTGAATAACATGGCTCTAACAATGAAAGTTCATTTGTAGATCAATATAAAACCATCATTCCAACAAGTTATCATGTTCAATCCATCAATTTCATTCAATATACCCTCATATGAAATCTTAGAGAGTTCAATATGTGATAAAGAATCAAGGCTTGAGAGATGTGAATTGTTTTTCCTATTTCACTAAAACAAATATCCCATGAGTAAATAATAGATGATTGATATAGATTTATAAATGAAATGAAATAAAATACATATGTATAGAAGAGAAACACACAAAGATACAATAAAACTTGACTTCTATTAATAAACAGAACTTGCTAAAACTGTAAAAATGCAAACTGAAACAAGCTTGCTCGGATGGTGGCAGCTTATCTCTAAGAATAGATGTAAAGGCTATGCTCATTCACAAGAAGATGAGTACAATGAGGCTCCAAAGGCATTTTTTTAACATAAAACATAAATGATAAAACCCTAAACACCCAAAACCCTAACCCCAAGAGATGAAACGTCAAAAGGTTTGTGGGCCCCGATGGGGGTAGTTGATACGCCAACTTTTTGAGGGCATAACTTTTTCATACGATATTTCTTTGGGGTGCTCAATACACCATTGGAAAGGTATATCTGAGGAGTACATATTCCATTAGTATTAGCATCTACATTTCATTAAATTCTAGGTGTTTTCGAGCCCAAAAAACACCATTTAGGAGCTCAAAACAACCCCAAAAGTTTGGGGCTCGAAAAATTGTAAAAAAACTGTCAAAATGGAAACTATTCTTTGAGAAAGTGGAATAGGTGGGTGGCCACCGATATCCACCTAGATAATTCCTCCCCCCCATAGGAAGAAATGGTCTCCATTGCATTGAGGTCCCCCATCAGTTGGGGAAACTTCTACTAAACTTGGCCTCGAGTGAGCCACTTGCCTTGGTGCAGGAGTTTCCTTGCTTTGACAACTCAATAAAGCTATATCCTCTGTTGTTGAGTGACCTTAATATAAGTGTTCTTGGTTTGATCAATGGATTATGATTCCATGCAGTCAGGGTTGAGCTCTGTCGGTGTCAATTTCTTTGCGATCTTCGATGTGTCCAATAATGGTGGGAAGTATGGTTGAAGGAGGTCCACATTGAACATTGGGTGCAGACCAAGGAAGGGGGGAATACTTAGCTCAAAATAATTGTCACCCACCACCTTGGTGATTATGTAAGGTCCATAGCGAGGTGGAGGAAGCTTCCAATGGGGTCCTATAAGGCACTCTTTCTACAAATGCAACCAGACCTTGTCTCCCACCTGAAACTTGTGCGACACCTGGTGTTGATCATGACACTATTTGTACTTAGCATTGGATTTCTATAAAATATAATGGACATGTTGTCGAATATGCTGAATTCATTCAAGAAACTTGGTGGCTTTGTTGGCCTCAGATTAAGCATGGGATTATTCTTCCTGTGCGGATGCAAGGGGCAATGCGACATCAATGGGACCCAATGGTTGAAATCCCAACCCCACCTAAAAGGGACTGTGGCTAGTTGAGCTATGAAAATCTCTGTTGTAGCTATGTTGAACATAGTAGAGACTCGCATCCCATGTGCACAAATTTTTGGAGTTGTGCACGTACAATATATGCATGATCATTTTGTTGACGACCTCTGTTTGGCCATCAATTTGGGGGTGGAAGGTAGTGGATTTGGTGAGCATGGTGTCCAACAATGACTAGAGGCTAGACCATAATGTGCTTAGGAACCTATTGTCCGGATATGATATGATGGTATTTGGTAGCTCGAAGTGTACCCACACCTGTTTGAAGAAGAGCTTGGCAGTGGCCTCCGTTGTGATATTCTTCGTACAGGCTGTTAGGATTTACATCTTAGAAAACCGATCAACGACCACAAAAATATAGTAATTTACCTGCTTGGATGAAGGAAGGACTGACATTTAGTCCATTGATATGGATTCCCATGGCCTGTCGAGAGTAGGAAGAGGGTTGTACAGGTCTTGTTTCTCAGTGGTTGGTTTGGCAATGGTGCAGGCAGTGAAGGACCCGATATATTTGCTGACGTCCTGATGAAGTTTTGGCCAATATAAATGCTTGTGTAGCACTGTCACAATATTTTCCATGCCAAAATGTCTTTCCATCCAACTGTAGTGAGCTTCCCAAATCAACTTTGTACACTCACTTTAAGGAACACAAAGGTGAACCATATGGCATAATAGTCTGTCCCGAAGATGAAATTCAGTGACAGTCGTGCATGTTCCCAACATCTCGTAAGTGGTAGCGAAGTCAATATCACTCTTGTAGAGTTGGAGCCACTCATATACCTCATGGCCACAGGAGTGGAGCATCGTGGTTAAGGATACAACTAAAGGCCGACTGAGGCAGTCAACAACACGATTGGTTCTCCTTGTCTTACATTTGATGTTGATATGGAATTGCTGCAAGTATGTGGACCACTTTTGATGGTGGCCGTTCTAAAATTTTCCTTTTGTCTGCATGAACTATAGAGGCTTGTGATCAGTGTGGATGTTTGTTTCCTTCCTAAGAATGTAGTTCTTCCATTGTTGACAAGCTTGTACAATGAAATACATTTCTTTGTCATAGGTGGGGTACTTATGGATGACATCTGATAATGTCTCACTACGATATGCCATTGGATGACTGTGTTGAGTGATAATTGTGGCCACAACATAGTATGAGGCATTGGTCTCATTCTCAAATGGTTGTTCTAGATAGGGTAAGGAGAGCACTGGAGCTGAGCACAAGCGATGTTTCATATCATCAAACGCTTGCTATTGTGACTTCCCCCACATGAAAATTTTCCTTGCCACCACCCTTGTTCACTTGGCTGAGGGCCCATACAATATGGGAGAATCCCAAAATGAACCTGCGATAGAAGTTGACAAGTCATAAGAAACTTCGAAGCTCGGTTAGTATGGTCAGGGCTAGCCAGTCACGAATGACTTGGATCTTGGCTGGATCCACATGCACAACATACTCATCAACAATGTAGCCTAGGTATTGGACCCTATTCATGCCAAAGGAGCATTTTTCCAAGATAGCATATAACTTGTGTTGTCTCAGAGTGTGAAGGACCCGTTGAATATGCTGCAAGTGTTCTACTCAATTCTTGTTGAATATGAAGATATCATCCATATATACCACCAAAAAATAATTGGTGAAAGGCCATAATATATCATCATGAAAGTTGTTGGAGAATTTTTCAAACCAAAGGGCATGACTAGCCATTCGAAAATACCTTCTTTGGAATTGAAAGCAGTCTTCCATACATCAATCTATTCTATTGGGAACTAGTGGTAGCCAGACTTCATGTCAATCTTATTGAAAAACTTGGCTCTCTTGAGCTGGTCAAGAAGGTAGTCAATTCGAGGAATTGGGTACCAGTTCTTGACTGTGATTTTGTTTATGGCCCTGTAATCAATGCAGAGTCACCAAGTCCCATCTTTTTTCTGCACGAGTACAATTCGACTCCCATAAGGTGAGGAGTTGGGTCATATGTGCTCCTTTTGAAGAAACTCTTGGATCTATCGCTTGATTTCCTCATTTTTCATCAGAGAGCGGTGATATGCTGACCCATTGGGTATAGGTGCACCAAGGGTTAGATGGATTGAATGCTTGACATGATAGTGCATCGGTACCCGAGTGGGTGAGGAGAAGATGTCTTTGTATTCTTCCACGATATTTTCCACATGCTTCAGCTGCATGGAGAGGCCCTGTGCAGATTCCATGGATGTAGCTACAACCTTCTGTTCACTTTGAGAGTGAATCATAAAGAAGACAAATTTCCCAGTGTGGGAAATGACCTTCATTCATTGCTTAGCATAGATCAAAGAAATGGTGGTAGGTGGAGATACCTCTGGTATCCTATACAATTGTCTACCTAAAGTAATAATAACACTATGAGGTTTAGACTCATATACATCATGTCATTTCCACAAGTATGGTTTTCCTAAAAGACATCAAAATATTCAATGGGGGAAATATCACACAATACCTCATCCTTTAAGGGCTTGATGCCGTAGGGAAGACAACATTGTTGGATGACACAAAGATCTATTCCTTGGTGGAGCCACCCAACGATGTAGGGATGTGGGTGTGGTGTCATCGGTAGGTGAAAATTATTGATGACCTCTGCTGAGATCATGTTCTTTTGACTTCCTCTATCGATAATGAAATGCAACAGAGCACCCTTCACCCACATCTACAAGTGAAAAAGGTGTTCACCTTCCTCTGGTTCTTCTGGTTCACTTGGATGGACCTTGGTGGTAGTGACAATGACACTGGATTCTGCATCAATGATCCACTTCCCCTTGTCTGGATCTGATTTAGAGTAAGAAATTAGAGTCATTACCTGATCTGACTCCGAGGATTTTATCTTGACCACCAATGACTAATTTGAGTGACATTCATCAGTGTTATGACAAGGGATTTTATGGAATTCACACCACTTCCCAATGTCTTTCTTCATCTTTTCATTACCCTTGTTTATTTGTGGCTTGGATTGTTTTTCCTAAGGGGGTCCATCCTTGCTCTGACCTTTCTTCTATGGGTTGGGGCTGCCTTTTCCCTTCTTTTGTTGTGAGGGATTTGCAAATCCAAACTTCGGCTTCTTCTGTTTAAATTTATGCTCAATTTTGAGTGCATATCGATAAGTCGTTCCCAATGATGAGATGTCCAGAAACTCCATTTCTGTTTGGATGTATCTATACGAACAACCACGATACTTGAGCACCAGATGTAGTTTGAAATATTTGATACCCATCTTGGTGTGCAAGGTATGGAATATATTTGTGAACTCTAGTACTGTATGGTCCCATTCCTATCGCAGTGTGGTCCATCTCGTATACTGGTCATCATAACTTCCAATAGGGTAGTATTGTTCCTTAATAACATCCCTAAAAAAATCCCAAGTGAGTGCGACCGAAAATATCATAGATTCCTTAGTGTCATTTTTATCACAGTAAGTCTCCATGATCCTTGACATGGGGGACAACCTTAAGGAGCACAAAGGTAATATTTTCTCTATCGGAAAAATTATGGACTGAAAAATACCCTTCTAGCAGATTCAACCATTTATCTATAACATCCGCATCTATCTGGCCTTCACATAAGGGGATATTAAAATTGACTTGTATATTGAAGGGGGCGGTGCCTTCAAAGTGGTCTCTTTATGAAGATGCGTTGTCTTTTTGCAGCCGTCGAAGGATCTGTGCGCAATTATCTATCATTTCGTTCCTTTGTCGCATGAGGGATTCCTTGAGCAACAGTTCAAAAGGATCCCCTACTCCATCGTCTCTCTTTTCTTCCACCATGGGAGGCCATTGTGATTGGTGGGGATGGTCTTGTAAAGGATCAACTACTTCAAGTTCCAACTCTTATACCCTGACCTTGTTGGGGACATGCACCAAGAAACAAATAAAGAGAAGATCGCTCTGATACCACTGTGTTGAGTGCTCAACACACCCTAAAAGTTATGTGACCACTTCCTTTTGGGTACCACCTTGTCTTATACCTTTGGTTGTTTTCACTGTGGTTTGAGCTCGATAACCTTCTTATATGATATGTTTCATATCCAAGTTTCTCTTTGGAATATTAAGAACCATCTTGAGAAACACCACAACTGATCAAGGAACCAACGACCCAGATTTCTCCCGGCTTACTTGAGAAGTTCGACATCGGTGAAAGATTAAGGTAGAAAAAATTGTATGGGAAGTCAAATCAGTCGAGTGCCAACATTATTCGGCTTCGGCCAATAAGAGTATCTCTTTTACGAATATAGCCTCCGAAAATATTTCACCGAAGGCCGATTCTTTCAGCTTTGGCAGAAAAGTGCGATTGTAAGCGCTGCACATAGATAAAAGCAACACTGCTGAATATCGAACTCCCACCAAATGTCGAACTCCCGAAACAAGTTCGGTATCGGTGAGAGGGAACTAATTAATTGCTCCAATGACTCTCGGTATCGACAGTTGTGACCTCTAATCTTTTCTCAAAAAAACTCTCGGTACAAGTGAAATTCCAAGCATGACTTTTATCCACTAGTCGAATATCTTTCTGTGACTAAGTTTTTTTTTTAAAATAACCAAAATAGATAATCCCATGAAAGTAGTAATTGATATCAAAGTTTTACAAAGAAAAACATTAACAAACTCGCGATGTAATACCAATGATTCCACAAGATCTAACATTTTACGCAAAATATTTAAAGGAGAATACGTGTTTGATTCACAACATGATACTTTTAAACTTTTCTTTATATACAATAAAAAAAAAACCTCCGCCAGGCTCGGTTACATACGAATAGATAACCCCTACGACTCATCTAACCTGCCCAGTCACCGTGAGATTACAAAATTTTACAAAGAAGAAATACAAAGAGTTGTTAAGCCACACTTCTAGGAACATAGGACTAGAACCTGCTAACTACGTATCTCCTATGCTTTGGTCCTCTCGTAGGTTGTCTTTCACGATTGGTGGTGTCTTATGCTCTGTTGTCGCCACCACTCACTATGACTCGCGTAACTCCACAATTGTGTCTTGTGCTTCCCTAAGTTGTCTTTGAAGCTGAATGGTGCTCCTCGCCCAACCTTGCGGCGACAGTATCCTCTGGTTTTTTACCGTCAACTGATGCCATAGTTCCCTATTCTCTTGGTAAAGCTCGGCTATTGCAACTTGAGCTTGCTCTAGTTGCCGAGAGGAATTTTTTATGGAAGCTCCCGGCTCTTTGGCCCTCCCCTTTCTTCTTCTGCCTCCTTTGCTAGCGGTCCCAACCAACTCTGAATGATCAGTAGGCATTACAGACTCCTCAAGGGTTGGACGCGCACTCAGTTCGACCTTGGGGTACTCCCCCTCTCCTGCCTGATTTTTCTTCTTAGGCCTTCCACTTCTCTGCGGTTTCGGTCCTGGAGAAGGCATTGTCTCCAGCTTATTTCTCCTAGATGTATCTGTGATCACCCCAAGCTCATGTGTAGACACTGACACTACCTCTAGGCAGATAGTTGTACCTCTCGAAGCCCATAGGAAGGAGTCCTAGGTGCGTTGGGGCTAAGACCTCGCACTTCAGCTGCCTCATGGACCTCGTCTCATGTTTGAAGGAGATCCCATAATCGCAAAGCGTAAGAGACTCAAGGCATCCATAGATAGCAAAGGATTACTCAATTGGATGTCGCTAAGATGAACTTACCAAACTAGTTCCCCAGGGAATATGAGCTTGTCATATAAGAAGGATTGCTCACAAAAATCCTAGATTTATAGGAAAATCATAGAGCGACACTAGGCTTGCCAGCATAATGCCCACACCTTGTGACATGATGTTTAATTTTTTTTGGCATGTCGTAGCTAATCGACAGATGTGATCCAAACATGAAAGCGCCGTCGATCGAGGTTGTAGGAAAGCATGCATTACGATCCTTTCGATCCTTTTTGAACTTCCAAACTTCCATTATTTATAAATGACACTTGGTACGCTTGGTGGTACAAGTTCCGAAGGCATTTAACAACCTTCTTTGTATGATATCCAACCTCTCGGGAGCACAAAAGCATAATTTTTCCTCGACGCCCTTTTTTCCCAAAGGTCAAGTAATTACTGTGATAATTATACATTCATGTCTATCATACTTGATTATCCACACTACAACATGCTGAGGTATTCATTTATACCAAAGAGGAACGACGGCTTTATAGGTCACTCGAAGGAAGCGTTTGGGATCACGCAAGTATTAAAAATGAATTAGACTAGAAAGATGCACAGGTACGTGTTGATCTATTGTTTATTTATGTCAGATCATGGGTTGCTTGATCGCTAAACTACTTCTGTTTAATTGCAGGAAGAATCTTCCCGATCACCGACCAGAGTATGTCCTACGATCCCGTCGAAGAACTGAAAGAATCTTTGAAGCGATAAAGTATGTCGAGCTCCCAATTTCGACATCCCAATATTAATCGACCTAAGAGGAATGATCAAGATGTGCACCGAACAAGATGCGTCATGAGTTGAAGAATGTGAAAAGGTAACCAATGAAAAGCTCGAGCAAGTACAACAGTTCGTAGGACATCCAATCAAAGCCAGATCCACACTTCAGAAGTTGAACTTCAACCTTGCAAAATATCAGGCGCACACAACAGACATCAGGGGAATCTATGCGGATCCAATTGAACAACACAGGTTTCTGTGGACCAACACCTGTGAAGAACTCTTTATCAGATGGTATGATTATGAAATAGTCCACCCTTTTCAAGAAACAACTCAGGTGGACTATTGAAAGACTGTTAGATGATGATGCCACGTGGCAGTTCTTGATTAGCTCAAATTGTATTTTACTGTTAATTATTGTTAAGACTTTATATTATAAATAGGAACATCAATTGATGGTCAAAGGGTCGATGGTTGTTGTAAGAACTCTTTTCTTTTGGTTGTTGATAATTATTTTGAGACTGCTATGAATTAAGAAGTCCTTCTGGACTAGAGATGAACTATTTTCATCATATGTATGTGATTGGAGTTAGAGAAGAATCACTTCTTTTCCTGTTCCATGAATGTTGCAGTAAATGAGTAAGAGAAATTAATTATGTTGTCAAGTTATCTGGTGAAATGTTTTAATGTTCCTTGCTTTGAATGATGAAAGTAAATCATTGTGCTTCTATGTGATGAATGTCTTAGCAGATGAATTATTTTTCTTATCGTGATATTGATTACAATTGTATTTATTTCTCTATGCTAAGTAGTTTACCTTAGTTATGTGATGAATGTCTCAGTAGATGAATTATTTTGCTTACCCTGATCTTGATCATATATGTGTTTTCTTTCTATTAAGTAGCTTTCTCAGGCAGTAGTTGGATGCTCTTTCGGTTAAAGTATTATTACTAAGACCTTTGGCATAGGATCATTGTCTACATGTTTGAGTAGCGGGTTATCCCAAGATCGACCCCTTCACAATAGTTAAAACTCTTGTCCTATCTTAGTCAAGTTGGTTTATACTGGCTTGCATCTCTTGTACCTGCCCCACCTAAGAGAAATTACTAAAAACAAAAACTATCTTAACTGAAGGAAGAGAATTCACCAGAAAACACAAAAGCTCATTAATAATTTGGCCAGATTGTAAGATCTGGAGAACCATTCCACTCCAAACACTGCAGAGTCTAATTGGGCCTCAGTGGCAGGTTTGGTTCCTACTATTGAATCAGGGGATTTAAGCCCCATCAATAGAAATGGCGCTAGAAGGAGGGCCTAAAAATGAATGGTTGAATATGTGAGTTATATGATATTTCAAACAACCTATAGATTCGTAATGACCCACATGCATGGCTAGTCATCCAACAGACAACCCACCTTTACCGAGTACTCCCGAAGCAGATAACTCGCCCCACTCCGAGGAAGGACATATTCACCCTAAAATACCTTACGCCCTCCCTCACGAGGAACTGAATCAGTTCAGAAGGATTACCAGAGCCTACGCCCAACAAATCAGTGTGTTTCCCTTCACCCCCATCCTCCTTCGAAGAAAACAACAAAGAAAACTAGTATTTAGCACTCCCGACGAAGTTTTCATACACTCCGTTGAAGACTTAATAGACTTCGCGATCACCAAAATCCAAGAACCTCTTGACCTCATACCCGAGACACCAGCCAGCGACATCTCCGAACCTAACAATCTTTCAGAAGAGGAAAAGACTGACTCCAACTCCAAAGAAATGGAAGAGAAAAATGATTGAGAAGAAGAGAGGGAAGTTCCACTTCAAGACAACCAACCCTGGTTGGTCAGGGACGTCGTGGCCGTCCCTAGACGAGTACACATTCTCCCTTGACACCCAGTAAAGTTGCTCCCCAAGTATGATCCTGAAACCTCAGGATCGCCTGAAGATCATATCAAGAGGTTCATACTCATGATCAGGCTTATGAACGTTCAATATGAAGACAATGTATGCAGAATTTTCCCCTACATGTTTGAGAAATTAGCTTCCACTTGGTATTTTAACTTGCCAGTAGGATCCATAACCAACTTGATTAAGTTCCAAAAGGACTTCCTAGACTAATTTGCTGAAGAAACTACCATGGGAGCCCTTATGGATGAATTATTTGCAGCCACCATGACCCCAAAGGAAAGAGTCAAAGATTTCAATCAAATATTCACGACTATCCTAAAAACATTCCAGCCCGTGGTGAAACCGGCTCAAGAGTTTCAAATCGAGGTCTATGCCAACGTGCTTTCGGCCTCTATTTCCACGTTCGTTAAAAGAGCCTCTAAGAAAACCATCGCGGAGAATTTCTAAGAGGCCAAGACGATAGAGTTCCAGATGAAAGGGTGTAAAGAAGGCCAGGCATCTCTAGCGAGAATGGAGAGCCAACCCCCTCCCAGGAGAGGACTCCTCTTGAATAGACCGCCAGGGAAGCTGATTGAACCAACTCCCAATAAGGGTAATGGAGATATAGAAGACCTGCAATGCATGGTCAAGAAAATATCAAATAAGATTATAGATATGAAAAGAAATGTGGGTGAGGGAAACCAAGGCCAAAGAACCTATAAGACTTTATTTAAAAGAAACAATCCTTTCAAAGAAATTGAACCTCCCCCAACCAACCTAAACATTGACTTAGGGAATGTCACATCTGATTCTTTCTGTATGTACCACCAAGAGAACTACTCAGAAAGGGAATGTCCTCTGTGGGTCCATGCCATGAATTTAAAGGCCAATCATTTTTTGGGTGAAGTCTCTTTGATTGAACCATCCTATAAATTCTAACCTTGTACAATGTCTATTGTAAACAGATATTCAGAAAAGAACATAAAATATACAATGGAAAATACAAACATTACACAGAGAGTTTTCCCCTGGAAACCCAAACTAGGAAAACTAACATATATTATATTCATTCATTGTGTTACATTGTTTACAATACAATATACATATAGGAGCCAATGGCATCCAAAAACCTAACCCAATGACCTGGATTAGTCCAAAACCCTAATTCCTTAATCGATATAGAAAACCATCGGTAAAAACCATGTGCCGAAAAAACCACCTAAATACATGACATGTTTCCCGAGGTAGGTGTCATGTTTCCCGAGGCAGAAAAACATTTTCAAGGGGCGCTGCCCCCGGACCCCCCTGCACACCCAATGCATACACTCATACACTACTACTCGTGCAAATAATATAACACATACCCAACATTCTCCCACTTGTTGTTTTCTTTGCATATAGGGGGTTACAGGGTTACATAGTAAAAAATCCAGGGCAACAATTGTAAGTTTTAAACCTACGAAGTAAAGCAATGCATATATATTCTTAAGCAATACAGAAATTAATCAATGGCTCATACACAGAATACACAGATATCTTTACCGGAAACCCTCAACCGAGAAAACCTTTCTTTTTCATTATATCGAATTTCACCATTCGCCATACAATATATACAATGTTTTTAGGTATTTCGTAGATACCAAAACCCTAATCCCTTAATCCGGGGTTAATTTACAAATCAGCTAAAAATAGCAAAATCTGCTAAAAATAGAAAAAATAGCAGTCGTCGTATCTGACGCACCCACACACATACACATGCAAAGAATATAACACATACCCAACATTCTCCCACTTGTTGTTTTCTTTGGATCCAGGGGTCCAGGGGATTATATAGTCAACAATCCAGGGCAGCAATGCCCATTGTTACTCTACACCAAGAGAACTTTTCTATGCTCACAGACTTTGTCAATGAATCTGTAGCATTCTTCAAAGTGTCAACCTTTTCCAGCAACACCTTCTTTTCCTCAACCATGTCTCTCACAAAGTGATACTGAACATCAATATGCTTTGTCTTCGAATGATAAGTTGGGTTCTTTGCCAGCAATATTTCACTCTGACTGTCACAGTCTAATCTCACTGCTTGTTGTACCAACCCAATACCTGAACACAATCTTTGTAACCATACTGCTTCCTTTCTTGCATGAGTGGTTGCCATGTATTCAACTTCTGTAGTTGAGAGTGCCAC
>ML789323.1:502446-517891 GCA_009831015.1 Picea engelmannii
AGGCCAATTACACATCCCCTCCTTCTTCCTTGGAGGTCTTTTCTTCTGTAGAAGAATATTCTTCATATCCCTTCTTTTTCTCAACTTTGGATCTACACTGCTTCTTGTAGTGCCCTTCTTTTCCACACCTCCAACATACCCTTACAAACTTTCTAGGATATTTAGATCTATCCTTAGACTTAGACTCCCACTTGAGAAATTAGATCTATTTCTTTCCTGGGAACATCCTTTTGCAAATAATGCGTCTGTGTTATGCCCTTCCATATTCTTTCATCTCATCTACTCCGACAACAAGGATGAGACCACTTCTTCAAACTTCAAAGAAGTTGTATTACCACCTATGGCCACAACCAGACTATCCCACGAGTCTGGTAAAGAACACAACAAACTGATACATTTATCTTCATCTGGAATTTTAATCTCAACTGATACTAACTGAATTACCACAGTATTGAAGGCGTTCAAATGATCCACCACCGAGTCTCCATCTCTCATCCTCAAGTTATACAACTTCTTTCTTAGGAATAGTTTATTTACCAAGGACTTAGACTGATACAACTTCCCCAACTTTTCCCATAAATCCTTGGCTGCAGCTTCCTCTGACACATTCAGTAATACTGAATCAAAGAGATAGTCGTATTGTGCTCTTTGCCTTCCGATCCATCTTTTTCCAGTCATCTGCAGAAGTTCCCTGTAGGTGCAGTACTTGGATCTACCACGATCCACTAATCTCTGTCTACCAAAAGATCTTCCATCTTGAGCTTCCACAACTCAAAGATTTTCCTATTAAACTTCTTGATCTCCATCTTTGAATTGCTTGCCATTTATTTTTACCTGAAAAACAATACCGCAGATCTCCCACTGTAACAAGGCTTATCACAGTCCCGAGCCAAACCCTTGACCACAAAGGCATCCCCCTTAAGACAATAAAGCTCTGATACCAAATGTAAATTCTAACCTTGTACAATGTCTATTGTAAATAGATATTCAGAAAAGAACAAAAAATATACAATGGCAAATATAAACATTACACATATATTTTTCCCCTGGAAACCCAAACCAGGAAAACCAACATATATTATATTCATTCATTGTGTTACATTGTTTATAATACAATATACATATAGGAGCTAGTGGCATCCAAAACCCTAACCCAATGACCTGGATTAGTTCAAAACCCTAATTTCTTAACCGGAAATAGAAAACCATCGGCAAAAACCATGTTCCAAAAAAACCACCTAAATACATGACACATTTCTTGAGGTAGGTTTCAAGTTTCTCGAGGCAGAAAAATTTTTTTGGGGGAGTTGCACCCCCCTCTAACCCCCCTGCATGCCCGACGCATACACTCAGACACTACTACTCGTGCAAAGAATATAACACATACCCAACACATCCAACAGTTCGGCCTTTAACATTGTCGATCAGGAAGCGACTGACCCACCACAAGACCCGGCCATGCTGATATGGGATCCCGATGTGATCACATCTTCGAATGATCTGTTTAAACCTTAGACACCACCTATAAAGATATCGGTGGTACAAACATGTAGTAAGGGTCAACCTGACCCAAAATATACCGATGCCACCCATACCTCATAAAGTAAATTAACTCTCGATCACCTGAGAACGCCTTTCGCTCCCAGAAAAAATCCTATAAGTATCCATACTCATGATTCTCCTAAATTATATTACAATGTAGTAGAATATTTGAAGAAGCTAAAAGCTAATGTATTGGTTATGGACATATGTAGAATGCCTCAGCAGAAATACCTTCTGTTGCAAGCTCTAAGTTTGGTAGAAAACCTGACCACCTGTGATGGTCAGGAGAAGAATCTACCCCCTATGGATTCAGAAAGCAAACCAACGATAAACACCTACTCAGAAGGCAGGAAGGAGAGGCCTTTTGTACCACCTTTCCTTTTAACGTTCGAAGTCTTCAACAAGAATCTCCACAACTGTCTGGTAGACTCTAGGGCATCTTCCAATGTCATGCCCTTGGCAGTTTGTAACAAATTAGGCATTGTCCCTCTAAAAAGTGATAAGCATTTCATACAAATGGACATGACCCAGGTCAAAGTCATGTGGGAAATCAAAGATGTGATGATCAGGGTAGCCACTCATCCTAATTTCGTGCAAGTGATTAACATCATTGTGGTGGATATCCTTGAGGCATATGGGCTATTATCAAGCCGAGATTGGTCCGAAAAACTAAACGGATAATTCAACACAGACTGGGCACACCTTTGGCTACCGCTGAAGGGATACAAGAACATGTTCAGAATCGATAGGGAAATATACCTAAAACATACGGTCATTGGCATGGAAACCCCGAACGAAACAGCCTCTACTGATTTTCCCATACCAGGGAATTATTCTTATGATTCTCACTTTGGAAATTTTTCTCCTCTCATGTCCAATGTTTCACTTACCCAAAGCTCCGAGATGATATTTCAAGAAGAATTCATGATGCCAAGGGAAGATTCTCTCTTTTTTCAAGACCTAGTGTTAGGTCTTCCTGAAGAAAATATCGAAGAGCGAAACACTTATTTGAATGGAAATCATCGCTCACAAATTTGGACCCTTTATTTTGATGGATCCAAATCACAAGAGGGTTCAGGAGCAGGGTGCATGCTCATCGATCAAAAGGGTAAACACTATTTCTTGTCTTGTAGAATAGAATTCGAGTGCACCAACAACACCGCCGAGTATGAATCCCTGGTACAAGGGTTAAATAAAGCCATAGATCTTGATGTCAAGTAATTAAAGGTGTTCAGAGACTCGGAAATCATTATTAGACAAGTGAGAAACACTATACACTACAACTCCCCTCATCTTAAGAACTACCAGCAGGAGGTGCAGAGGCTGATAGAACGCTTTGAAGCTTTCAATATCACTGCGATCCCGAGAGTGAAGAACATCCTTGCTGACTCCTTAGCCACCGCTGCCTCAAGACTCTCTCCTTTAGAAGATTATGAAGCTTCCCGATTCATTGTAGAACTTCTCTACAAGCCATCGGTACCTAATAATGTCTCTAATTGGAAAGTCTTTGAGGGGGATGAACATATCATAAGCTTCTTGACTAATCAAGACAACTTCAAAGACCTCGCTATTGACGACAAAGAGTTCCAAGAGAAACTAATGGAAACCAGTCCTTGGGAGGGTCAACACGCAGATAAACCAAAGGCTCACACAATTCCAAAAGGGATAGAAAATCTAGATAATTTGTTTGATCTAAAGAAATGATTCAAAGGACCTAAAAACGCAAAGACTGGTAGCTCTTGACCCCTCCTCGAAACTATAAATCTTGGAACCCCAGACAACCCAAAGTATGTAAATCTCGGCAAAATGATATCTAAAGAGGAGAGTAAATCCTACCTCAAATTATTCAAACAAGACCAGGATGTGTTCTCCTAGTCCTATAAAGATTTGAAAATGCATTATACCCGCATCATTCAACACACCATCCCGTTGAATCCCGAAGTCAAACCTTTTCAACAGAAACTTTGAAAGTACCACCCATCCTTGGAACCCCTAATGTATCAAGAGTTAAGGAATCTTTTAGATGTGAAGATAATTTTCCAAGTTAGACATTCCACCTGGGTAGCGAACCTTGTTCCAGTAAGAAAAAATTCAGGAGAAATCTGATTATGCGTAGACTTTCGAAATCTCAATAGAGCTTCAAAAAAGGACAATTATCCCATCCCACCGATGGAGAAACTCTTACAGACTGTGTCAGGCTCGGAAATTTTCTCCCTTCTAGACGGTTTCTCAGGATACAACCAAGTGTTGGTTTTAGAGGAAGACCGATTAAAAACTACCTTCCAGACCAAATGGGGAACCTTTGCTTATAAATGCATGTCTTTCGGCTTGATTAATGCAGGAGCGACCTTTCAAAGGGCAATGGACATGGTGTTTTAGGGACTTATAGGTAAGTGTGTGGTAGTGTATTTAGATGACATAATGGTGTATTCAAAGAATAGAGAGGAACACATCCAACACTTAACTCAGATTTTTGAAAGATGCCAAAAATACAGTATATCACTCAATCCTAAGAAAAATATCTTTGGTGTTGAAGAAGGTAAGTTGTTAGGTCATATTATATCTCAAGCAATAATTCTCATAGACCCCTAAAGGATTAAAACATAGCTCAACTCCCACTACCCCATAACAAGAAGGCTATGCAGTCCTTTTTCGAGCAAATCAATTTTGTAAGGAAATTCACCCCTGACTTCACCGAAATCATCAAACCCTTAAAAAAAATGATTCACAAAGATTCTGAGTTTAAGTGGGATGATGAACGAAAAGACTCTTTCAATAATATCAAAGTTTCCATATCCCAGGCCCAGGTATTGCGAAGTCCCGATTTCAATAGAGACTTTAACCTTTATACTTTCACTTCTAACCAATCACTACCTACGATTTTAACTCCAAAGGATGAAAACAACAACGAAGCCCCAGTGTCATTCATGAGCATCAACCTTCAAGGACATGAGCTCAATTAACCTTCCATAGACAAGCAGGCCTACGTGGTCTATAAAGTAGTAAATCATTTCAGGTCGTACATCCTCAAGAAACACACTATGGTGATCGTGCCACACCCCGCAGTCCGATCCTTGTTTAACCAACAAGAAATGGGAGAAAGAAGAGGGAATTGGATTGCGGTAGTACAGGAATTTGATCTAGATATAAAACCCACCAAGTTAGTAAAAGGACAAGGTTTGTGAAAACTCGCAGCCGAAGCTCAAGATCAAGCAAACCAAGACCCAGGGTGGGATAATGAAATAGCGCTATGGTGTGGTGAAGCAACATACATTTCACCGGGACTGAACTCTTGGTACAAGGATTTGGCTCATCTTTTACATCACGGGACTTGTCTCGAAAACCTCAACCCCATAGAAAGGAGAGCCCTTCGATTAAAATCCGCACCATATAGCCTCATAAATTCGGTACTCTTCTGGATCAACTATGATGGGGTATTACTGAGATGTCTCGAATGCGAGGACGCTGATAAAGTGTTGAAATAACTCCACGATGGCCCCACTGGGGGACATTTTGCAAGAAACACCACCACTCATAAGGTTTTAAGAGCCGACTATTACTGGCCCACTTTGTTCAAAGACGCTCATGCTTACACCAGAAATTGTAAGGTTTGTCAAATAAGTGTTGGCAAGGAAAGAAGGGCAACAATCCCACTTCAGCCTGTAACCGTCTCTAGACCATTTGAGAAGTGGGGGTTGGATATCATAGGAGAAATTACGCCCAATTCTTCGAAATTGCACAAGTATATTCTTACTGCCACCAACTATTTCACAAAGTGGGCAGAGGCCATCCCTCTGACCTATGTAAACGAGAAATTAGTCATCCAATTTATAGAAAAACAACTAATTATAAGGTTTGGCATTCCTTCCACTCTGGTCTTTGATAATGCAGCCTACTTCTCCTCTACCCTATTGACAGAGTTCACTCTGGACAAAGGAATCATAATCAAGTACTCTGCAAATTATTATCCTCAGGGAAACAGTGTGGCTGAGTCAACCAACAAGAATCTGGTGAGAATACTAAAGAAGACGGTTGCGGATAACCATAGAAATTAGCATAACCAACTCCATAATTCCCTATGGGCTGATAGGGTCACACCCAAAGAGGCTATAGGGAATTCCCTGTACTTCCTGGTCTATGGACAAGAATCCATTCTCCTGAATGGGCTTTATCTTCCATCTCTCCAATTGGCTCAAGATTCTAACAATGATAAATCCTTGACCATACAACAAAGAATCAACACTCTACTCATGCTGGAGGAAGAGAGGGAAAGGGATAAGTCTAAATTTTTAGCCCATCAACAGATAGTGAAAAGATGGTTCGACAAGCACAAGGCTAAAGAAAAGAATTTTGAAGTAGGAGACTTAGTTCTAAAGTGGGATAAGGTAAATGAACCCAAAGGGGAGCATTCCAAGTTTCAGAGCCTATGGCTTGGGCCTTTTCAGGTGGCTGAGAAGATCGAGGTAGGTAGTTATCGTTTGCAAAATCAGAGAGGGGACCCTCAAGGTAAACGACCAAGCCCTAAAGCAATACTTCCAATAATAACGACACAATACAATAAATAATAATAATGATAATATATATATATATATATATATATATATATATATATATATATATTTCCAGTTGGCACAATTAAAAGAAGGACCAGAGATATTTGTTTTATGGGATAGAGATTCTGCGTTCGCCCAGTGAATCGCCATTTGTTGAGTGCTCAACACACCCTAAAAGTTCTGTGACCACTTCCTTTTGGGTACCACTTTGTCTTCTACTTTCGATTGTTTTCACCGTGGTTTGAGCCTAATAACCTTCTTATCTGATATGTTTCATATCCGAGTTTCTCTTGGGCATATTAAGAACCATCTTGAGAAACACCACAACTGATCAAGGAACCAGTGACCCAGATTTCTCTCGGCTTACTTGAGAAGTTCGACATTAGTGAAATATTAAGGTAGTAAAAATTGTATGGGAAGTCAAAGTAGCCGAGTGCCGACATTCTTCGGCATCGGCCTATAAGAGTATCTCTTTTATGAATATAGACTCCGAAAAGATTTCGCCAAAGGCCGATTCTTTCGGCCTTGGCAGAAAAGTGCGATTGTAAGCGCCGCACATAGATAAAAGAAACATTGCCGACCGCCGAAATCCAGAAACAAGTTCGGTATTAGTGAGAGGGAACTAATTAATTGCTCCAACGACTCTCGATATCGGCAACTATGACCTCTAATATTTTCTCAAAAAAACTCTCGGTACAAGTGAAATTCCAAGCATGACTTTTATCCACTAGCCGAATATTTTTCCGTGACTAAGTTTTTTTTTTTAAATAACCAAAATCGATAATCTCGCAGAAGTAGTAATTGATATCAAAGTTTTACAAAGAAAAACATTAACAAACTCACGATGTAATACCAATGATTCCACAAGATCTAACATTTTATGCAAAAGATTTAAAGGAGAATACGCGTTTGATTCACAACATGATACTTTTAAACTTTTCTTTATATACAATAAAAAAAAAAACCCCACCAGGCTCGGTTACATACGAATAGATAACCCCTATGACTCTACTAACCTGCCCAGTCACCGTGAGATTACAAAATTTTACAAAGAAGAAATACAAAGAGGTGTTAAGCCACACTTCCAGGAACACAGGACGAGAACTCGCTAACTACGTATCTCCTATGCTTTGGTCTTCTCGCAGGTTGTCTTTCGCGCTTGGTGGTGTCTTATGCTCCATTGTTTTCGCCACCCACTACGCCTCGTGTAACTCCACGATTGTGTCTTTTGCTTCCCTAAGTTGTCTCTACAGCCAAACGGTGCTCCCCGCACGACCTTGCGGCGACGGTATCCTCTGGGTTTTTACCGTCAACTGACGCCACAGTTCCCTATTCTCTTGGTAAATCTCAGCTATTTCAATTTGAGCCTACTCTAGTTGTGATACAGGTGGATATCGGTGGCCACCCACCTTTTTCAAATGGCTGAAAACAGTTTTCTGGCAATTTTGGCAATTTACTATTTTTAGCAGGTTTTAACTTTCGGGGCCATTTTGAGGGTCCAAATGAAGTTTTTTCAAGATCTAGGTTCTCAATGATAGTTGAAGGCATTATTGAGCCTCAAAAATTAATCTCCTCTATGATACCTTTCCAACGAGCTATCACACTCCTAAAACAGAGATCATATGCAAAAGTTACGACCCCGGGAAGTTGATGTACTCACTTACCCAAACGGGGCCCACATGACTTTTGGCACTTCATCTCCTAGGGTTAGGTTTTTGGATGTCTAGGGTTTTTGGAATTCCTTATTATTGTAAAAAGGCCTTCATAGCCTCATTGTAATCATCTTCTTACGAATGTGAGTAGCCGTCACATCTCTTCTCAGAGATAAGTTGCCACCATTCTAGCGAGTCTTTCACTCTGTATTTTTACAGTCTCTATACATTTATTTCATTAATAGAAATCGTGTATTACTATATATCTATGTTTATGGTTGCATCTCTGATACATTTCTGTTATATTATTGAATATATGCGATATCTCTATGCATTTCTTTATTATATCTCCGATCTCATTTCGTGTCGAAAATAATCCGGATCAAGTTGTTGAGCGGAATTTTCGATGGAAGCTCTTGGCTCTTCAGCCCTCCCCTTTCTTCTTATGCCTCCTTTTCCAGTGGTCCCGACCAACTATGAACGATCAACAGGCATTACAGACTCCTCAAGGGTTGGACGTGCACTCAGTTCGACCTTGGGACGATCCCCCTCTCCCGCCCGAGTTTTCTTCTTAGGCCTTCCTCTTCTCCATAGTTTCGGTCCCGAAGAAGGCGCAATCTCTAGCTTATTTCTCTCGGACATATCTGCGGCCACCCCAAGCCCGTGTGTAGATGTTGACGCTGCCTCCAGGCAGATAGTTGTACCTCTTAAATCCCACAAGAAGGAGTCCCAAGTGCCCTGGGGTTGAGACCTCGCACTCTAGCTGCCTCGTGGACCTCGTCCCGTGTTTGAAGGAGATACCATAATCACAAAGCGTAAGAGACTCAAGGCATTCATAGATAGCAAAGGATTACTCAACTGGACGTCGCCAAGATGAACTTACCAAACCAGTGCCCTAGGGAATATTATCTTGGCATATAAGAAGGATTTCTCACAAAAATCCTGGATTTATAGGGAAATCAAAGAGCGACACTAGGCTTGCCAGCATAATTCCCACACTTCGCGACACGATGTTTAAAAATTTTCGGCATGCTGCAGCTAATCGACGAATGTGATTCAGAACATGAAAGCATCACCGATCAGGGTTGTAGGAAAGCGTGCAGTACGATCCTTTCGATTCTTTTTGAACTTCCGAACTTCCGTTATTTATAAATGATGCTTGGCACGTTTGGTGGTATGAGTTCCAAAGGCATTTAACAACCTTCTCTGTACAATATCCGACCTCTCAGGAGCACACACACACATAATTTGTCCTCGACGCCCTTTTTCCCAAAGGTTAAGTAATTACTCTGATAATTATACATTCATGTCTATCGTACTTGATTAGACACACTACAACATGCTGAGGTATTCATTTATACCAAAGAGTAGCGACAACTTTACAGGTCACTCGAAGGACGCATTTGGGATCACGTAAGTATTAGAAATGACTGAGACTAGCAAGCTGCACAGGTTGATTTGTTGTTTATTTATGTCAGATCATGGGTTGCTTGATCGCTAAACTACTTCTATTTAATTGCAGGAAGAATCTTCCTGATCACTGGCCAGAGTCTGTCCTGCAATCCCGTCGAAGAACTGAAAGAATTGTCGAAACGATGAAGTATGTCGAGCTCCCAATTTCGGCATCCTGATATTAATTGACCTAAGCGGAAAGACCAAGCTGTGCACCGAACAAGATGCATCATGAGCCGAAGAATGTGCAAAGGTCACCAATGCAAAGCCCAAGCAAGTACAACAATTCGCAAGACATCCAATCAAATCCAGAGCCACACTTTAGAAGTTGAACTTCAGCCTCGCAAAATATCGGGTGCACGCAGCAGACATTAGGGGAATATATGCAGCTCCAATGGAACAACACAAGTTTTCGTGGGCCAACACCTGTGAAGAACTCTTTATCAAATGGTTTGATTATGAAAGAGTCCACCCTTTTCAAGAAACAACTCGGGTGGACTGTTGAAAGACTGTTAGATGATGACGCCATGTGACAGTTCTTGATTAGCTCAAATTGTATTTTACCGTTAATTACTGTTAAGAAATTATATTATAAATAAGAACATCGAACGATGGTCAAAGGGTCTATGGTTGTTGTAAGAAATATTTTCTTTTGGTTGTTGATAATTATTTTGAGATTGCTACGAATTAAGAAGTCCTTCTGGACCAGAGATGAACTGTTTTCATCAGATGTATGTGATTGGAGTTGGAGAAGAATTAATTCCTTTCCTATTCCATGAATGTTGCAGTAAATGAGTAAGAGCAATTAATTTTGTTGTCAATTTATCTGGTGCAATGTTTTAATGTTCCTTACTTTGAATGATGAAAGTAAATCATTGTGCTTCTATGTGATGAATGTCTTGGTAGATGAATTATTTTGCTTACTATGATATTGATTACAGTTGTATTTATTTCTCTATTCTAAGTAGTTTACCTCAGCTATGTGATGAATGTATTAGTAGATGAATTATTTTTCTTACCCTGATCTTGATCATATATGTGTTTTCTTTCTGTTAAGTAGCTTTCTCAGGCAGTAGTTGAATGCTCTTTTGGTTAAAGTATTATTACTAAGCCCTTTGGCATAGGATCGATGTCTGCATGTTCGAGTAGCGGGTTATCCCAAGCTCGACCCCTTCCCAATAGTTAAAAATCTTGTCCTATCTTAGTCAAGTTGGTTTATACTGGCTTGCATCTCTTGTACCTACCCCACCTAAGAGAAATTACTAAAAACAAAAACTGTCTTAACCGAAGGAAGAGCATTCACCAGAAAACACAAAATCTCATCGATAATTTGGCCACATTGTAAGATCTGGAGAACCATTCCACTCCAAATTCTACAGAGTCTAATTGGGCCTCGGTGTCGGGTTTGGTTCCTGCTGTTGAATCAAGGGATTTAATCCCCATCAACACACTGATCTAGATTTATAAATGGAACAAAATGAAATACATACGTATAGAAAAGAAACACACATAGATACAATAAAACTTGACTTCTATTAATAAAGAGAACCTGTTGAAACTGCAAAAATTCAGACTAAAACAAACTTGCTTGAATTGTGGCATATTATCTCTAAGAAGATATGTGATGACTACGCTCATTCGCAAGAAGATGAGTACAATGAGGCTTCAAAGGCCTTTTTTTAACATAAAACTTCTTGAGCGTAACTTTTTCATACAATCTCCATTTGGGGCACTCAATACACCGTTGGAAAGGTATAGTTGATGAGTACATATTCTGTTCAACCTAGCATCTTCTTTTTATTACATGTTAGGCGCCGCCAGGCCCAAAAAACATCGTTTAGGGCTTCAAAATGGCCCCGAAAGTTTGGGACCCGAAAAACTGTAAGAAAACTATCAAAATGAAAAATTTTCTTTGAGCCATTGAAATAGGTGGGTGGCCACTAATATCCACCTGGATCAATGATGAAAGAACTAACACTAGCCACCAATAATAATGGTCTCTAAGTTGGAAATGGATACTTATGCCTTTGTTAACAGTGGGAATCGAATAAGTACTCAAAAAATTACCACTATCTATAAAGATTGGTATTTGCAATAAAAATTGAGATATTAGATTTTGATACAACTTCCAAGTCTGCTCAATATAAAGCCCAATAATTTCTTTCTAGAAACATCTATAACCAAAGCAATACCCATCTTTCCTTTTTTTTCACACGAAAAAAACAGTTCCATTGTTATTCATATAGAATCAAATGAAACTTCTGATTACAATGATCGAATTTCCAAGTGTAGAAAATTCCAAGTATAGAATATTTCTGATTGTTCAGCTGAAACCTGAGAGTACAATGTTTGTCCTTTTATTTTTTTCCTTTATACTATTTCTGATTTTAGTCACCTTATAATATTTGTAGTTTGTCTTCGCTAACTATAGATCCACTAAAAAACTCTTCAAAATAAAGCCACCCTGGTTCATCTTTTAGAGCTTTCTTGGATAGACTGTCAGCAATTTTGTTGAATTGCCTGTGAATGTGCATAAAGTTTAAGGTTTCAAAGCCTTTCTTTAAGTTGCTTATCTTGTCCTTCCAATGGCTAAGGTAAATTATCTCTAGTTTCTCTTTGTCACTAATCCAGTCTATAATAACCTTAGAGTCCCCTGCCACTATTAAATTCTTGATAGAGAAATGAGTGGCAAGATAAAGTAGACCCCATAATCCCAGCAACTCAGCTTTTATATTGTTCCCTGTGCCACCAGCAAAATGTGCTTGAATGTTGTGTCCAAGAGTGATTTTTAGGTAAATACCTATACCACAAATGTCTGTTGAAGCTGCCCCATCAAAGAAGCCAATGGGGTTATTGTTGAAGTAGGACGGGTTAAGTAGTATGTCTGTTTTATCTGCTTCCTCTTTAGGTAGATGTTCTTGTAATGTGGTGAGAATTTTCTGAAAGAGTCCTTGAACATTCTTGGTAAGATTTTCAAACAGAATTCTGTTTCTAAATTTCCAAATTTCCCACATAAGCAAAAGGGGAATGTGTTTAAGATTTGGTAATTTGAGGAACCAAAATTTGAGGTTTTCTTCAATGGTAGCCTTGTTCCACTCAAAGTCAATTCTCAAGGAGGTGAGTATTTGACCCCAAATCATTTGAGTAATCTGGCAGTCCACAAAGAGATGTGTGACTGACTCTTATGCCTTAAGACATAAAGTGCAGACAGAAGGGCCAATTCCTCCACGTTTTTGAAAGTTAATACCTGTGAGTAATCGATCTTCTAAGCATAGCCACAGGAAGCATATGATTTTGACCGCTACCTTCACCGACCAAATAGTTTTGTGCCACCATTGTCCATCATTGTAGTTGGAGGTGTAAAGGATACAATAATATGCTGAACTAGCCGTGACTGTTCCTGTAGAACGGTTCCATGACCAATGAAGAAAATATTTTTCTTTGTTGAGTCGAACACCACTAAGATTTAGTTCCTTAGTGTAAGCACCCCATTCTTGGCTGAGTTCTATATTTAATCCCAAAGATCTAGCACTTAGCCAGCTCTGTAATGGATCGGTTGTGTCTTTGTTTCTGGCTTGCGCTAAGCTATGAATGCCTTGACTGTGTAAGTGATGTAAGAGTGCGTTGGAAAGTTGGAAGTTGCCCTCACTTCCAATGTAAGGATCTCTCCCAAGGATGACGCGCTATCCTGTGCCAACCTTCCAATCCATCCATCGCTTGATCATTGGTAAAGCTAGCATCAAATTATGCCATATAATAGTGGGCGTCTTTGTGTGGTGTATATCCCTGCAAAGCCAAGAAGTAAGATCATTACCTTTTAGATATTTCCTGGTGATGACCTTATTCCAAATATTGTTGCCGAAGAGACCTCTCCAGCAGGTTTTGGTTGCCAGTGCAAGAGCAAACCATTCCAAGTGTTTTATGCCCCAACCACCAGCTTCTTTCGGCTTAGCTAAGCTTTTCCAGTTAGCTAGGTGATAACCAGTGGTTTTTTTCCCTCCCAAATAAATTTGCTAATCAATAGTTGAATACGGTGGAGGACAAACTTCGGAGATTTTTCCAGACTAAGCCAAAAGACTGGGATACTTTGTAGGACTGAAGTTGCTAGAGTGAGTCGGCCTCCTAGGGACAACCAACGAAAAGTCCAACTGTTTATCTTCTTCTCTATTTTTCTGATGAGCCACGTCCAATTGCTAGTTCTATAACAGTTTGGTTTCAGGAAGAAACCGAGATACTTTAACCCTTGGTCTAGACAGTCTACCTGAATTTTGTAATCATCAATGAGGTAGCTCTTTAAAAGTAGATCTAAATTTTGTGCTATAAATCCATATTTATGTGTGTTGATGGTGAGACCTGTTGCTAAACAAAACTTTGTGAGGAGAATTTTGAGTGTTTTCCAGAAGTCAATGTTGTCGGCACCCAGGATGAGGACATCGTCCACAAATAATATATGTGAAATATAGATGCCAGATGCTACTTTAAGTCCTTTGAAAGTCCCCGTTTCAACTGCCTTGTTGATCATTCTGCTGAGTGCCTCAATTACAAGAAGGAAAAGAAATGGTGACAATGGACAGCCTTGTCAGAGTCCCCGTTGGCAGCGAAAAAAATCTGTTGGGGTTCCATTCACCAGCATTGTCGTATTGACCGATGTTATGCATCCCATAATCCAAGATTTATTTAATCTGTCCAGTCCTATCTGGTCCAGTAACAAAAAGAGATATTGCCATCTTACACTATCATAAGCTCTTTTCAGATCAAGTTTTAGGATGATTGCGTTCAGTTTTTTTACCTTGGCTGAGTGTAGACTTTCCTGGGTTATACCCACTGCATCGAAAATGAGTCGATCCTTTAGAAACCCAAACTGTTTCGAAGAGATACACTTTGCTAGAGTGTCTTTCAAGCGGTTAGATATGGTTTTTGAGATGACTTTGTACATGAAATTTCATAATGCAATGGGTCAGAAATCATTGAAGTTGACAGGTTTACTAGATTTTGGAATTAGCGTGAAGAATGTAGCATTTAGTGCTCCAGTGATCAGGGGATCAAATTTTGCTCAATTTTCAAAGTGCTTGGAATGCGACGAAAACAGTGTCATTGCGTCCGTCTTGTCTTCCTGATTTTGGCAGTATATTTACTTTCGCAAACGGAATCCGTATGAAGGAGTTATCGCGATCTGTCCGCCGAGCCAAACAGGCAAAATTTTGGGATGCTGACTGTACCTGTCCGTACAGTCCGTACGGTGATGTGGTAGGGTCGTACCATCCATACAGACGTGGAAGGTGGGTGACGTGGCACATTTTTATTGGACAGTTATCGACGAATACGGTGTTGACACGTGTTCGGTTTGAGGTGAATAATAAAGAGACACGTTGCCCACTCCATGGGTGCCACGTGTCCCCCTTTTGTTTGGTTTATATGGTTATAAAAATATTGTTGGAGTCTGCGGGTTTGAACCCCAGACCTCCCACCACACAAACATCCGCCCGACCAATACGCCATTATATGTTTCTTGTTATGTATACCGACGCACATATATTTATGTTGGCAAATAGTATTAATTGAAAGGGGGGTGGGCCGGGGCTTAGCCCCGACCCATAGTTTATACCATACATATAATACATATGTTATATAACATATGCGCGCGGTGTATATAACATTTGAACCAAAGTTTTGTGTTAATGTATGGTGCGTACATTGTATTAATCCGCGCGGGGGGGTTATAACATTATATTATATATATATATTACCTTTGTTATAACACAATGTGCGTGCGGTTGTACTTTGCGCGGGAGTTACAATTGGTTGCACGGTTTTAAACGGTTCAACCACTTTTTCGCCTAGCCCAAGGTCCTATGGCCATGTGCCCAAGTGTCGGGACGGTTAGGGGCTGGCACGCCCTTAACCTTTCTACGGTTTGTACCGGTGTGCGGTTGCGTACGTGACCAAGTTTTTCCGCTTAAATGAGCGTGTGAGCCAGGTTTGCTCATGGGGGAGTACAATTTGTAGAACCAGAGACAGCAAGTTGGAGAAGGAGACTTCAAGGAAGCATATCTTTCTCATTTTTCGACCGTTTCCGGTGCCGAAAGAGCCCAGACAGGGGTTTTGGGACGCTGGGAAGCCATTGGAGCAGTCAGTTTGTCATTTTGAGCATTGTAAGGCATGTTTTTGAGAACTTTGAGCAATTTAATAATAATGATCCATTGGAAGCTAGACCAGGAGATGTAGCCCGGAGAGGGGTGAACTCCT
>ML789323.1:522810-561850 GCA_009831015.1 Picea engelmannii
ACAATGTGCGCGTGGTTGTACTTTGCGCGGGAGTTACAATTGGTTGCACGGTTTTAAACGGTTCAACCACTTTTTCGCCTAGCCCAAGGTCCTATGGCCATGTGCCCAAGTGCCAGGACGGTTAGGGGCTGGCACGCCCTTAACCGTTCTACGGTTTGTACCAGTGCATGGTTGCGTACGGGACCAAGTTTTTTCTCTTAAATGAGTGTGTGAGCCAGGTTTGCTCATGGGGGAGTACAATTTGTAGAACCAAAGACAGCAAGTTGGAGAAGGAGACTTCAAGGAAGCATATCTTTCTCATTTTTCGACCGTTTCAGGTGTCGAAAGAGCCCAGACAGGGGTTTTGGGACGCTGGGAAGCCATTGGAGCAGTCGGTTTGTCATTTTGAGCATTGTAAGGCATGTTTTTTAGCACTTTGAGCAATTTAATAATAATGATCCATTGGAAGTTGGACCAGGAGATGTAGCCCAGAGAGGGGTGAACTCCTTTATCAAGTTGTTGTGTTTATGTGCTGATGTTCATTGTTTTATGTTGCTGTCTATGTGTATTTTACATAAGTAATCCTTAACTATGTGTTGCAAATTGATCCGGTTTCTTTCAACACATAACATTTCACTTGCAATAATTATTCAAGTTTTTCAAGTCTTCTTCATTTTTAGATCATCCAGGAATCTTCCCTGTGAAGCGAGATTCTTCAACCGCGTTAAGCATATCCATTCCCATAATCTCAAAAAAATGCTTAAAAAATTCTTGGGTCCATCCATCTGGACCAGGGCTTTTGTCCTTGGGAAATTTGTCAATAGTGTCTTTTAGCTCCTCGAGAGTGATGGGTTTCCCAAGATTCTGGTTTTTTGACTCAGTGAAGATGCACGGGACAGTCTGTAAAACCTCATACTGGACGTCTATATTTTCTGCCTGAGAAGCTTGGAATTGTGTTCTGTAATGTTGGAAAGCCATCGAGTGTAGCTCCCAGTCGGTTATGGCTGCATTACCTTCATCATCTGTCAGATCCCAAATAGTATTGTGGTTGCGCCTCTGTGAAGCATATTTTTGGAAAAAACTTGTATTTTTATCTCCCTTTTCAATCCATATCACCCTGCTGTGGAGACGCCATGTAGCTTCTTCATGTGTTAGTATTTTATTTTTCTTTTGGGTCAGTTCCTGTAGGAGGTCTATATCCTCTGCATTGAATATGTGAGACGGATTATTGTGAAAAAGGGTTGCTATCTGTTCCTCTACCTGTACCAAGTCGGCCTTCATAGCCTGTTGTTTCTTTACTTGCCAGAATATAACTTTCTGTTTTAGATATTTGAGTTTCTCTATGAGCAGTAGGATTGCCGAAGTGTTTGACTAGTCCACCATTTCTGCCCAAGTTTTTTTGACAAACATATTAAAACTCTGATCACCTATCCACGAGCAATTGAACTTGAAAGGATATGATGTAACTCGTTGTGGGCCTTCGATTGTGAGACAAATCGGATGGTGATCTGAGATTGTAGAAGGCTCAACCCAAGGCTTGGCCGCTGCCATGTCCATGATTGGAGATCTTACAGAACTGGAGGGGGGAGTTATTGTGTGCATAGGAGATCCAGGCGACGCGGGAGCCTTCACAACCTTACTGGTTGGAGAAGAGGAGAGGGCCACTACCATGGAAAAATGGAACGTGGGCGCAGAAGCCACCACAAGTTAAAAAACCATTCAGAGCGGCCTGTCAAAGGCTTTCCCTTCAGAGCGGCCTTTGACTCCATGGAAAATGACGATCCATTGACCACACCTCTATTTGGAACTAGATCAGTGACTTGTAGTCATAGAGAAAACAGAGATCAAGAACCACTCGGCAGTACACTAGATCCCTGGAAGCTGATCTGAATCCGACCGTTGAAGGAAAAAGGAAGCAGCTCTACTATTGGTTCGAAAACCCCACGAAATAGGCTTAACGAATGCAGAGTATAGAGTAACATACGTCCTCCTTGCTAGTCCTAAACCGGAAGAAGAAAGAAAAAAGACTACAGATTTGCTATTGGAACTGGATGATTCACTGAGAAGTGCTGATTCTAGGAGAAAGCTTTTTAGTAGATGCCCAAGAAGTCTCGATCTATTGAACCAGAGTATGTGAGAAAGGACCTGAGGCCGATCTGAACGGATCTGACCATGCTGATCTGTTTTCGACTACAGAAGTGGAAAAGATTTGTTTAG
Source organism: Picea engelmannii (assembly GCA_009831015.1). Taxonomy (NCBI): domain Eukaryota; kingdom Viridiplantae; phylum Streptophyta; class Pinopsida; order Pinales; family Pinaceae; genus Picea; species Picea engelmannii. The sequence goes on from ML789323.1 coordinate 525,007, forward strand.
GCTACAGATATGCTATTGGAACGATTGTGAAGGGATCCAAAACGGCTTCCTCTACAACTCTCTAGACTACCAAATCTGGAAGAGCTACTGAGAAGTGCTGCTTCTAGGAGAAAGTTGTCTAGTAGATGCTCAAGAAGTATCGATCTGTTGGATCAGATATTGTGAGAAGGGACCATAGGCTGATCTGAACGGAACTGACCTTGCTGATCAGTGTTCGACTGTAGAAGTGGAAAAGATATTTTTAGGCTACAGCCCTGCTATTGGGTCGATTGTGAAGGTATGTGTATGTTCCTTGTTAAATCTGAGATTAGAGAAGCACGCATCCACCCTTGTTAGATCTGGAACCAGTAGAAGATGGAAAACAGAATGTAGAGATGTTGCTGGATGGAAATCCTCTCTTTGATGTCTTAGCGTTTACAGGGCTCCATAACCATTTCCCCTGCAATACTCTAGACTCCTGGATCTGGATGAGCCATTGAGAAGCGTTGCTTCTAGGAAAATTTTATTAGTAGAAATTCCCTCGGGCTCTCCCTGGTACCTCCTCCAGCTCCATGCAGTTTGCTCCAGAAACTGTTATTTGAGCTTTTGGATTTCACTTTTAGAGAACGATGATCTGGTTTCAGTGATCCAAACCTGCTACCATAGGATCATTATCCCTGTGCAGATGGTTGAATGAGAACTGCGTTCCTATTTGCCTCACCTTGGTTTTCTAGTTTACCAGACCGATTGAGACTAAGAAAAGTCCACTGCTCAGTTGACCAGGACTGTCTTTCTTTGGCTTCCTCGTAGCCTACACCTTTTCATCCTCATGGAAAATCACATTGACCTATCTTGGGTAGATGATGATAATATTTGGGCCCAAGATAACCTCTTTTAGAGCAACGAGACCTATCAATTCCTCCATGATTGCTTACGACTTCCTTCGAACATCTCTTCCCCCATGATCGAACCACCCTCTCCACTTGGGCCTACTGCCCCCTCTTTCTCCAATTTTTCTACACAACCCCCTCCACATGGGCCTGAAATACCCTCGAAGACCTCATCACTCTGCCATTCTCGATTTCCCATCCCACAAGGAGGTGCAGGATATAACAGACAAACTGGAGCATTGGGCCGCTTGAATCGAAAGAAAAAAAGATGGAAGGTGAAACAAACCACTTTGGTCTGCTCTCTCAGGAAGGAACTAGCAAAGGACAGGGTCACCAGCCTTGCCAAGCGAGCGCTTGTAGGAAATTTCTACTACCTGAAGATGAATAAAAATCACCTTGATCATTGGGTTTAGGACTGCTGGAAACCAATCCTTGGTTACAGTCCAAGAATAAGCCAACTTTCTAATCAATTGCTCATCTTCCACTTCCTCTCTGAAGAAGATCTACAGCAAATACTTTCGACCCCCTGGATCTTGGACAGAGGTGTACTCATGCTAAAGCAGTGGACTCCAGGTTTCCATCCTCTTAAAAGCTCCTTCAACAAAAGATGGCTTTGGATGATTATGCCATATTTTCCATTAGAACTATGGACACCTCCTATCCTGGAGACAGTTGCTAACACTACAGGGAAGTTCATATTTTTTGACAAATGCTCCCTCAATTGGACAAATAAAAGGGCAGCTTGGGTCTTAGTCAAATTTGACACTGATCTAGGTCTGTCGGATACCCTTGAAATCAGAGTGGGAGAACATTATTTCATACAGGTCCTTGATTGTTGGAGAGAACCTTTCAGATGCCATCTATGTTGGCAAGCAGGACACTTAAAAAATAACTGCTCTTCCTCCATAGTCAACCAACCTACTTCTCCCCTGAGACACTCTGAACCTTCCCCCCCTCTCCCCCTAGATCAGGACTCCTTCCTCTGCAAGATGTGAGACCTCTTCCCTACCTTCTTTCACAAACTTTCAGAGGATGAACTCAGACACCTCAAAGATAATGAAGCCTGGGTTAGGGAAATCTTTGAAGTTTTCTGGAGTTTTCTTATGGACAAATTGGAACCCTCCCATCCCCTTCCCTCACCCTCTCCCACCTCCACCACCACACCCATTTGTTCCCCTCATCACATACCAAATGACACTTCCACACCTTCCCTCGATCCTACTCAACACTCAAACACCCCATCCACCCAAACCCCTCCTCAAACAGCACTAATTCCCTCTTCTCCTAGAACTTCCATCAAACAATCCACTCCCACCACTCTTTCAATCCTTCCACTCTCCCCTGTTCCCCTTGAGATTACACTATCTTTCCTATCTATGAAGGTAGGGCACTTTTTGATGAATTACTTGAAATATTGATATAAAACACTAGATTTAAGAGCCTTGCAACCTTTGTTGGTTGCCCATTCTTCCTCCCCCAATAGAAGAATGAACCAACATGGAGGACCTTGAGGAGGAGGACACCTTTGCATTGAATGCAAAGAGTTTCAAGAGGATAGGTAATGCACACATGTCACAAGCTTGGTTCATTCACCATCCACGTATTTACCCTTATTCATTCACCCTCCATGTATTTAATTGCTATACTTAGTTTATTTTTTAACCCCCGTTCATTTACCCTCCTTGTATTTAATTGCTATACTTATTTTGTTTATTTGTTTGGAAGAAACCCCGTTCATTCACCCTTCTTGTATTTAATTGCAATATTTGTTTTGTTTATTTTGGAGAAAAATACCAAAGTTTGAAATGTCACATCATTCTTGTTATCTAATAAGATGAAGAAAATATGATTTTACATTTAAAAAAACAATTTTATTTTTCAAAATAAAAGTAAACATAATTTTACATTTAAAAAAACAATTTCATTTTTCAAAATAAAAGTTAAAAACAAAACTCAATGAAACACTACAAATTTTATTCCAAATAATACTAAAGAACAAATTAACACAATTATGCAATGCACACGTTATGTAAGGCTTTGGCACCAACAAACTTGATTAAAGTGTGCATACAAAAATACAAAGGGAGGGACTAATTGCCGTGGAAGTCTTTTTAGTTTTTATTAATACAATTTACATTTATGTACTTTAGCGTAAACAAAAGTTTATAATTATCCACTTTAACATAAGTTTATAAAAGCACTTTAACATAAGTTTATAAAAGGTAAATATCAAATTTTAGTTTTGAATAAGTAAAATTTATTTTTTATATCTCAATTTTATTACATAATAATAATAATAATAATAATTTATTTTTAAGGTTACGGTCAAGTCAGCACATCAAATTGGTATATGACATCGTCTTGTTTGTGAAACAAGGGAACCTCTTAAGAAGAAACACATGTTCTTAAATTAAATATCATATTGATATTTAATTTGTAAATAAAAGATTTTCTTATATATTTCTAAAAATATATGAGAAGTTTTTGTTTACTATAATAAAATATCATATTGATATTTAATTTGTAAATAAAATATTTTTATATATATTTGAAAAAATATATGAGAATGTTTTGTTCATTAATTTAAAATTTATATTTTTAATAATATTAAGTCAAGGTTTAATAGTTTTAATGGTTAAATTAATTAGTTGGATTAAATGTCAAAGGCATGTTGTTAATATAGAGGTCACAAGTTCTAATTCAATTTAATTCAATTGGGTCTCTCAAGATTATCTATTACTCTAATAACTAATAGTTGACACTATCGTGATCCCAGTTGACTACCCTTTTCTTGTGATACTTTGTGTTGTGCACCTTATGTGATCTCGATAAACCATAAACATTGTGGTAAATGTTTTCTTTTTGCGTATGTTTTTTTCTCTATGCTTTTTGAGATCTCAATATATCATAACAAAGATAAAACTTGTATTTTTTGAGTAGGTTAACTGAGATCTAACCCTAATCTTGTGAGTTTCAGATTTTTATTTTTTATTTTTTGAAATTTCACTTGTTTTTGTGTGTGGTTGTGTTGAAGTTTTTTGCAGAAAAACCAAGACTTTTGAGGGTAAGCATGCACTTCAATGCAAAGAGTAAAAAAAACTCTTCTCCTTCATAACATTTGCTATATATTTTGCATTAATTCACTTATTTGAAAGTTACCTTATTAGTCTCTGCAGTAGGCATAGAGGGGCTATAGTTATTGATAATTCGTTGTTGTCCTTTGACCACAAATATTGTCATAGTATCTAATGTTGGAACTAGGGAACAAAAAACATTGATTTTTATATAATAAAAAGTACCATATATGTCATGATATGAATGGATAAATTGGAGGTCCTATTGTTGGCTTCACTATTCCCAATGTTTTATATGCTAGCATAACCAAATTTTTTGATCGTATACGGTCTTTTTGAATCATATATTTTCTTATGCCTTGCTTGAAGGTGAATTAATGCTAGCATTAGTTCGAATGTTTGTCTTAGCATTTTCTACTAGCTACATTTATCCCAATGTTTAATATGCTAGGGTATCCAAGGTTTGTCTATTTTTTTATTATTATTAAGTACTTAACATACGTAATGCCTTCCACATGCATTCTTTCTTAAATGTTTACACAGGGTGAGGCCCTTGGATGGTTATGAGAGCCTTAAATGTTTACCTGAGAGGCCTCAGAGCCTTAAATGTTTAATTTAATTTATAGTTTATTTATTAATATTAAATATAAAATAGTATATACAACTTTATATCCATTTTAACTCTAGAGTCAAGAAGGATCAATTTCTATGTACAAAACTTTGTTATCATAAACAAAATTAAAATTCCAAAATTCCAAATTCACATTTAAAAACGTTAAAAATAATATTGAATAAAATTTAAATAAGTGTTTCTACTATTCTTTAAATAAAAAGTGTTATAGCATTATATAAATTACTATAAATCTTGGTACAATGTTATACTATTCTATAAATTACTCAGTCTCATGTATATGAAGGAATTGTTGGGTGCAAAATGTATATGATGGAAGTGTTGGGTGTAAGATGTATATCATGGAACAAGCGGGACATGAAAAATGAAAAATAAAAATAAATAGAGTCTTTTTGAATCATATATTTTCTTATGCAATGCTTGAAGGTGAATTAATGCTAGCATTTTCTGCTAGCTAAATTTATCCCAATGTTTGATATGCTAGCGTATCCAAGGTTTGTCTATTTATTCTTTCTTAAATGTTTACACAAGGAGAGGCCCCTTGGACAACCTTAAATGTTTACCTAACAGAGCCTTAAATGTTTACTTAACATGTATATCACGGAACGGCTGGACATGAAAAATAAAAACAAATTTGAATAATTAATTGAATAAAATTTAACAAAACATTATCACATATTAATAATTAATACCATATTTAATATTAATATTTTAGGATATATATCATAAATTTGATTTATAGTTTATTTATTAATATTAATATAAAATAGTATATACAAGTATATATCCATTTTAACTCTAGAGTCAAGAATGATCAATTTCTAGGTACAAACCTTTATTATCATAAACAAAATCAAAATTTCAAAATTCCAAATTTACATTTAAAAATATTAAAAATAATATCGAATAAAATTTAAATAAGTGTTTATATTATTATTTAAGTAAAAAGTGTTATAGAATTATATAAATTACTATAAATGTTGGTACAATGTTATAATATTCTATAAATTACTGAGTCTCATGTATATGATGTAATTGTTGGGTGCAAAATGTATATGACTGAAGTGTTGGGTGCAAGATGTATATCAATCAACAAGCGAGACATGAAAAATGAAAAATAAAAATAAATAGAGTCAAGAATGATCAATTTCTAGGTACAAAGGTACAAACCTTTATTATCATAAACAAAATCAAAATTCCTAATTTACTTTTAAAAACATTAAAAATAATATTGAATAAAATTTAAATAATTGTTTATACTATTATTTAAGTAAAAAGTGTTATAACATTATATAAATTATTATAAATCTTGATACAATGTTATAATATTCTATAAATTACTAAATCTCATGTTGTTGTAGGTCGGGGTCAGACTCATGATACATAAGCATGACTATAAATGTGAACCCACGACTCCGCAACCCGCGACTCCGTAATTGTTGGGTGCAAAATGTATATGAAGGAAATGTTGGGTATGATTGTTAATACTGATAAGACTAAGGTCATGATTATTAAATCCAATAATATCCCTTATGATACATTTGTATATGACAACAACAACTTGGGAGGAAGTGACTTCATACAAATATCTTGGAATTGATATTCACCACAAGCTTAATTAGAATTATAGCATTGAGAAAATGATTATTGGGGGATGGAAAGCTTATTATGGGCTTGAAAACAATTGTAAATCAACTGATCTTTGGAGTTGGGATAATAAGAAACTCCTCTTTGAGACTCTTATTACACCTGTTATTCTTTATGGATGTGAAGTCTGGGGTTGTAGTATCTCTCATTAATCTTGGAGAAAGATAGAGCAAATACAAAAGAATTTGTTAACCTGTAATTTCAAAATTAAAGGAAATACACCCTATCCCATCCTCCTCTTAGAAACAATCATCTCCCTCATTGAGAGCATGGCTATGACTAGATACCTAATGTATAAGAACAAGTTAAACAACATGAAAGACAAGAGGCTACCTAAAATTGCTTCAAAATCAAGTCATAAGCACCATTGACTCAAGCGAGGATGGCATAAAGATGCCCAATCTTGGATAAACTATTGGGGAATCATGGAAGAAACCGTTTTGCAGAATAAAGATACCATTAAAAAAATGTCAAATCAAAATTTAAGGAAAAAATGTGGTCTGATAAAGAGTTAGAGGAAAAAAGAAAATTAAGGTATTATAAAGATGTAATCAACCCTAATCTAGAAGATCAAAATTATCTATTTGTTTTTCCAAGTGTAAAGAAAAAAAAAACATTGCTAAGATAAGAACAAATTCTCACGAGCTCCATAGTGAAACTAGGCTTTGGTCAATTCCTAAAACACCATGGGATGAAAGAGTGTGTCACCTTTGTGACACTAAGAAGGTTGAAGATGAAAAACACTTTCTCTTAGATTGTCCAACCTATACCCATATTAGATCTCACTTTCAAAATATTTATCACACTACCAATCTTCCTAACCTCTTAACTCAACAAAAGTATGGTGATCTTGGAAAGCTTCTCTTAATGTTTTTCGAGCACATAAACAAAATTCTAAAATATCACAAGTAATTACTTACCATCTTAAGGTCCGATAGACCAATTCGGTCTTAGTGGATGTTAATCATCATCATCATCATCATCATCATCATCATCATCATTATCATCATATCACATAACACGCTGGGCATGAAAAATGAAAAATGTGAACCGCTACTCCGCCAACCCGCGACTTTGTAATTGTTGGGTGCAAAATGTATATGACGGAAGTGTTGGGTGCGAAATGTATATCACGGAACAAATTGGACATGGAAAATGAAAAATAAAAATAAATTTCAATAACTAATTGAATAAAATTTAACAAAACATTATCACATATTAATAATGAATACTATATTTAATATTAATATTATAGGATAGATATCATAAATTTAATTTATAGTTTATTTATTAATATTAATATAAAATAGTATATACATGTATATATCCATTTTAACTATAGAGTCAAGAAGGATCAAATTCTAGATACACGTCTTTATTATCATAAACAAAATCAAAATTCCAAAATTCTAAATTTACATTTAAAAACATTAAAAATAATATTGAATAAAATTTAAATAATTGTTAAAAGTAAAAAGTGTTAAATATTAAATAATTGTTTATATTTTTTTTTAAGTAAAAAGTATTATAGCATTATATAAATTACTATATACATGTATATATCCATTTTAACTATAGAGTCGAGAAGGATCAAATTCTAGATACAAGTCTTTATTATCATAAACAAAATCAAAATTCCAAAATTCTAAATTTACATTTAAAAACATTAAAAATAATATTGAATAAAATTTAAATAATTGTTTATATTTTTTTTTAAGTAAAAAATGTTATAGCATTATATAAATTACTATAAATCTTGGTACAATGTTATAATATTCTATAAATTACTAAATCTCATGTTGAGGTCGGTCGGGGTCAGACTCGTGATACATAAGCATCATGACTATAAATGTGAACCCGCAACTCCGCCAACCCGCCACTTGGTAATTGTTGGGTGAAAAATGTATACGACGGAAGTGTTGGGTGCAAAATGTATATCACGGAACAGGCTGGGCATGAAAAATGAAAAATGTGAAAAATGTGAACCCGTAATTGTTGGGTGCAAAATGTATATGACAGAAGTGTTAGGTGAAAAATGTTATCACGAGACATGAAAAATTAAAAATAAAAATAAATTTCAATAATTTAATTGAATAAAATTTAACAAAACATTATCACATATTAATAATGAATAAGATATTTAATATTAATATTATATGATAGATATCATAAATTTAATTTATAGTTTATTTATTAATATTAATATAAAATAATATATACATGTATATATCCATTTTAACTGTAGAGTCAAGAAGGATCAAATTCTAGGTACAAACCTTTATTATCATAAACAAAATCAAAATTCCAAATTTACATTTAAAAACATTAAAAATAATATTGAATAAAATTTAAATAATTGTTTATACTATTCTATAAGTAAAAGTGTTATAGCATTATATAAATTACTATAAATCTTGGTACAATGTTATAATATTTTATAAATTATTAAATCTCATGACTCGTGATACATAAGCATGACTGTAAATGTGATACGTAATTGTTGGGTGCAAAATGTATACAATGTAAGTGTTGGGTGCAAAATATATATCACGGAACAAGTTGGACATGAAAAATAAAAATAAATAGAGTCAAGAAGAATCAATTTCTAGGTACAAATCTTTATTATTGTAAACAAACTCAAAATTCCTAACTTACATATAAAAACATTAAAAATAATATTGAATAAAATTTAAATAATTATTTATACTATTCTTTAAGTAAAAAATGTTATAGCATTGTATGAATTACTATAAATCTTGATACAATGTTATAATATTCTATAAATTACTAAATCTCATGTTGTTGTAGGTCGGGGTCAGAGACTATAAATGTGAATCTGCTACTCCATAATTGTTGGGTGCAAAATGTATATCAAGGAACAAGATGGACATGAAAAATAAAAAATAAAAATAAATAGAGTCAAGAAGGATCAATTTCTAGGTACAAACCTTTATTAACATAAACAAAATCAAAATTCCAAAATTCCAAATTTACATTTAAAAACATTAAAAACAATATGAAATAAAATTTAAATAATTATTTATACTATTATTTAAGTAAAAAGTGTTATAGCATTATATAAATTACTATAAATCTTGGGACAATGTTATAATATTTTATAAATTACTAAGTCTTATGTTGTTGGGTCGGACTAGTGATACATAAACATGACTATAAATGTGAACCCGCCACTCCATAATTGTTGGGTGCAAAATATATATCAACAAGCTGGACATGAAAAATGAAAAATAAAAATAAATAGAGTCAAGAAGGATCAATTTCTAGGTACAAACCTTTATTATCATAAACAAAATCAAAATTTTGAAATTCCTAATTTACATTTAAAAACATTAAAAATAATATTGAATAAAATTTAAATAATTGTTTATACTATTATTTAAGTAAAAAGTGTTATAGCATTATATGAATTACTATAAATCTTGGTAAAATGTTGTAATATTCTATAAATTATTAAATCTCCTGATACATAAGCATGACTATAAATGTGATCTCGAGACTCCGTGATTGTTGGGTGCAAAATGTATATGGCGGAAGTGTTGGGTGCAAAATGTATATCATGAAACAAGTTGGACATGAAAAATGAAAAATGTGAACCTGCGACTCAGTAATTGTTGGGTGCAAAATGTATATCACAAAACAAGTTGGACATGAAAAATAAAAATAAATTTCAATAATTAATTGAATAAAATATAACAAAACATTATCACATATTAATAATGAATACGATATTTAATAATAATATTATAGGATAGATATCATAAATTTAATTTATAGTTTATTTATTAATATTAATATAAAATAGTATATACAAGTATATATCCTTCTTAACTCTAGAGTCAAGAAGGATGAATTTCTAGGTAGAAACCTTTATTATCATAAACAAAATCAAAATTCTATACATAAGCATGACTATAAATGTGAACCCGCGATTAGTCAACCCGTGACTCTGTAATTGTTGGGTGCAAAATGTATATCACATGAAAAAAAACAAAAATAAATTTGAATAATTAATTGGAGAAAATTTAACAAAACATTATCACATATTAATAATGAATATGATATTTAATATTAATATTATATGATAGATATCATTAATTCTACAATCTTCCATCTTCTTGGTTCAATTCTCCTTACATTGATTTCTACAAATTGTATCCAATATGGCATCACTAAATAATTGTACCAACAATTAAGTTGTTCCGGGTAAATTAACTTTTAATCTACTTTTAATTAACTCAACAAATTAACTATTAATTTTGCAGATAAACTAACTTTTAGGTCTGAAGTCCAAGTCTTTATTTTCATTAAGTTACTTTTTGAAAGAGTTCATACAACTTTAAGTTGGCACATAACTTTATTGTAAAGTGTATTTTACTTAAATTATAAGAGTCGATTACTATAAAATAACTTTAATGTTTTGTTTTTTTAAGTTGTTTTTTTTATACAACTTTAATTTATAAAGTAACTTCATTATAAAAATGATTTTCATTTATTTTATAAAAGTGGATCACTTCATGTAAAAGTAACTTATTTTTAAAAGTGAGCTTATAGACAAAGTTAGATAAGGAAGGGAAATATTTTCTACTCAGTGACTTCATTGTGCATCCATCATTGCATGGGCCAACCTCTACTTGCCACATGACACTTTGGTTACCCTTCATGTATTTCTTAAAAATGACACAACTTTGCATCAAAAGTCTATTTTCAGTGCCATTTGTTTTAAATTGCCTATTTTTTCAAAAAATTTACATATAGACAATCAATTTTTTTCTTTTGAAACCATCTTGCCTACATATTTAAATATGACTATTCCAAGTGATCTTTTGCTTACCAGTTCAAACTACTTCTTATGGAAATATTGTATGGAGGATTTACTACAAAGTAAAGGAATTTATTGGAGTACCTTGGGAAACAAAACTACCCTACTGATGCTTCAAAGACATCCAAATGAGATAATAAAAATGACAAATCATGTAGATTAATCAAAATGTCCATCCCTAGTGATTTACAATTTTACTTTCAAGGAGTTGACAAACTAGATGATGCTTGGAAAAAACTGACAACCATATTTGGTAAACACAATATCCCACCATCTTGAAAACCAATTGATTTCTTTAAATCCTAGTGATTTCTCTTGCATTCAAGATAATCTATCTAAGTTCAAAAGACTCAAACTTTTACTTGAAAATTGTAACATAGAAAATAAAGATGACCACTTGATATATGTTATTTTTTTTAATCTTAGTAGTGCATCTTCTATTTTTGTTTCTACTTTTCACTCCATTAGAGAAGTGGTAGGGGATGCTTACACACCACCCAATATTGAAGTTTTTTGTGATTCTTTGATTAGAGATAAAAACAAACTATTGCATCTTGGAGTGATCAACACTGCATGTAGATGTAAAAAACCCTTAGTGTTCCAATAGAATGATAAAACCAAGCACTTGAAGAAGCAACATCCTCACCACAATAAGCAAAACAAGGGTCCCATGTTGGGTATGCGTTATATTATTTGCATGGCTAGAACTACTATATATGTTGTGCCGGGCGCATAGGGAGGTAAGAGGGGGGTGGGGTGGGGCATTGCCCCCCCCAAAAAAAATTGGCGGTTTTTTGCGTTTGTTTTTGGACGGTTTTTCGGCACATGGTTTTCGTCGATGGTTTTCTATTTTTGGTTAAGGAATTGGGATTGTTGACTAATCTAGGTTATTGGATTAGGGTTTTGGATGCTACGTGATCCTATATGTTTATTGTATTGTAAACAATATATGATGTGAATGACTACAGAATATGTTGGTTTTCCTGGTTTGGGTTTCCAAAGGAAAACATATCTGTGTAATGTGTGTATTTTCCATTGTATATTTTCTATTTTTTTATTGAAAATATGTTTGCAGTAAATTATTGTACAAGGTTAAAATCTACATCCCAAACCCTCTCAACCAGTTCTTATTCCTAATGGTAACAAAGGAATCAAATCAAAAAGTAAGAAGACAGAGAGACATTACAATTTTTGTAGACAATATGGTCATCTAGAGTCTAAATGTTTTAAAAAGATGAAGGCCTTAGAAGTAACAATGAAGAAGCACAATATCAATCTTGATTCTTCTTCTTGTAACTCTTCTTTTAATGGACATGCACTTTCTGCTTTTGGGTTTTCCTTCAATGGAACATATGCTTCTTCTTCTAATGAGTGGCTTATTGATTCTAGAGCATCTTATCGTATGGCCAAGGATAAATATATTTTTTCTACTCTTAATGATCTAGGTGGATATCAATGGCCACCCATCTGTTCCAACTGGCTCACTTACATATTTCAACTTGGAAGTTTCATTTTTCATATTGGTAGTTTGTTTTCCTTGTTTTCATGTCCTGAACTTTAGGGGTTGTTTTGAGGCCCTAAACAACATTTTTAGGGATCGCCACAATCAAATTGTAGACAGAATTGGAGTTTGACGACATAATGTGTAGTCCTTAGATAGACCTTTCTAATGAGCTATCGTGCATCTAAAACGAAGATTGTATGAAAAAGTTATGACCCCGGGAAGTTGATTTACCAACTTACCCCAATGGGGCCCACATGACTTTTGACGCTTCATCTCCTAGGGTTAGGTTTTTGGATGTCTAGGGTTTTGGCATGCATGTTTATTGTAAAAAATATTTTAGAGCCTCATTGTACTGATCTTATTACGAATGAGCCCATCCATCACATCTCTTCTCAGAGATAAGTTGCCACCATTCTAGCAAGCTTGTTTCAGTCTGCATTTTATAGTTTCAACATATTTATTATTTAATAGAAGTCAAGTTTTACTGTATCTTTGTTATTATTCATTGTGTCTCTGTGTTAACATTATAAATCTATGTTTTCATTTTGTTCTTCTCATAAATATGGATCAGTGGTATCAAAGTGGTCTGCTTCTTGTTGTTTTTAGTGCATGTCCCCGACGAGGTCAAGGTATAGAGAGTTGGGTCTCAAGGTTGTTTTTATTGAGGAAAACTACTCTCACACGCCCAATAAACCTTCCATGGTGGGAGAAAATAAAGATGACAGGACATGAGATCCTTTCAAAATGTTACTTGAGGAAGCCCTCGAGCGATAGAGGAATGAGATGATGGAAAAATTTGCACAAATCCTTCGATGACTACCGACAAGTGACACAACTACCTCAAGCAGAGGCGCCACCCATTTCAAGGTACAAATTGATTTTGATATTCCTATATTTGAACTTCAAATAGATGCAGATGTTGTAGATAAATGGTTAAACCTTCTAGAAGGGTATTTTTCTGTCCACAACTTTTTCGATAGAACAAATATTACATTTGCACTCCTCAAGGCCATCCCCCATGTCAAAGAGTGGTGGGAGACTTTCCGTGAGAAAAAGGAAATAGAGGAATCCACATTATTTGCAGTTGCACCCACTTGGGGTTCCTTCAGGGATGCTATTAAGGAATAATACTACCCTGTTGGAATTTATGATGACTTGTATACAAGATGGACCACACTACGACAAGAAAGAGACCAAACAGTGTCATAGTTCACCAATGTCTTCCATACCATGCGCACCAAGCTGGGTATCAAATATTATGAGCAACATCTGGTTCTCAAGTACCACAGAGGTATACATAGATACATCCAGAAAAATATGGAGTTTCTAGACATCTTGTCCTTGGGCGCGACCTATCGATATGATGTCAAAATCAAGAAGAAGCTTAAACAAAAGACACACCAGATTTTGCCTGGGAACCCCTCACATTAGAAGCAAGGCAAGGGTAGCCACAACCCACAGAACAAAGGAAAAATCAAATATGGAAAACCTCAGGACAACCAGTCTAAGATGAAAAAAAATAAGGACAATGGAAAGATGAAGAAATACACCAGGAAGTGGTGCAAATTCCATAAGATCCCCTAGCATAACACTGTTGATTGCCACTCAAAATAGTCATTGGTGGTGGAGGTGAAAGCCTCTGAATCCATTGATCTAGATTTATGAGCAGAATGAAATGAAAACACAAATTTATAATGTTAAGACAGAGACATAGTGAATAATAACAAAGATACAGTAAACATTGACTTCTATTAAATAAGAAATATGTTGAAACTGTAAAATGCAGACTGAAACAAGCTTTCTAGAATGGTGGTAGCTTATCTCTGAGAAGAGATGTGATGGCTACACTCATTTTCAAGAATATCAGTACAATGAGGCTCTGAAATTATTTTTACAATAAAAATGAATGCAAAAACCATAGACATCCAAAATCCTAATCCTAGGAGATGAAGCGCCAAAAGTCATGTGGGCCCCGTTTGGGTAAGTTGGTGAATCAACTTCCCATGGTCATAAATTTTGCATATGATCTTCATTTTAGGTGCACAATATCCCGTCATAAATGTCTATCCGAGGAGTACACATTAGGTCAATTTTTACATGTATTCCATCGAGATAGATTCCCAGGGATTTTCAGGAGTAGGCAAAGGGGTGTACATGCCTTGTTTCTTAATGGCCGATTTGGAAATGGCGCGGGACCTCATATATTGCTAACATCCTGTCGAAGTTTCAACCAATAGAAATGTTGTTGCAACACTGCCACTTTATTTTTGATGCCCAAGTGTCTTTCCACCCGACTTTAGTGGGATTCCCAAATCATCTTCACTTGCTCACTTGATGGAACACAAAGATGGACTGGATGGCACAACAACCCATCCTAAATATGGAAATCATTGACAACTGTGTTTGCGCCCAACATCTGGTAGGTGACAAATAATTCAGGATCTCTCTCATAGAGTTGGGGCCACATTGAGGTCTTGTGGCTGCAGGAGTTTAGCACCGTGGTTTGTGTTGCAAATGGAGGGCGGTTGAGGCAGTCGACGATGCAGTTAGTGCTTCCTGTTTTATACTTGATGTTGAGATGGAACTGCTGCAAGTATGTGGACCACTTTGATTGCATCCTTTCATCAATTATTTTGCAGTGGTGTAAGTGGATGACATACTCATCTACAACAAGACTTGGGAGAAACACTTGCAACATATTCAACAGGTTCTACACACTCTGTGACAACACAAGATATACACAAATATGGAGAAATTCTCCTTTGGCATGGACAAGGTACAATACCTAGGCTACATTGTTGATGATCACGAGGTGCATGTTGATCCTGCCAAGATCTAGGTCATTCGTGACTGGCCAACCCCAACAACACTCACTGAGATTCAGATATTTTTAGGCCTTGCCAATTTCTTTTGCAGTTTCGTGTTGGGATTATCCCATATTGCATGGGCCCTCATCCAAGTAACCAAGGGTGGTGGTAAGGAAAATTTTGTGTGGGGCCTGTTGCAACAACAAGCATTCAATTATTTGAAGTAACGCTTGTGCTCATCCCCAATGCTCTCATTACCTGACCTGCTTGATATCAAGAGAGATGCTTCAGACTATGTTGTGGGTGTAGTTGTCACTCAACATAGACACCCCGTGGCCTATCATAGTGAGACACTATTAGATGTTGTCCATAAGTACCCTACTTATGACAAAGAAATGTATTCCATTTTGAAAGACTTCCTCCAATGGAGGCACTACATTCTTGGGAAGGAGACAATCATCCACACCAATCATAAGTCGATGTAGTTCATGCAGAAATAGGGAAAATTGCAGAATGTCTGTCTTCTAAAGTTGTCCACATACTGGCAACAATTCCATCTCAACATCAAGTATAAAACATGAAGAACCAACTGTGTCGATGACTGACTCAACCACCCTCCATTTGAAACACTCACCACGATACTAAACTCATGCAACCACGAGATCTCCGGGTGGCCCCAATTCTATGAGAGAGATCCTGAAGTCTTCGCCACCTACCATATGCTGGGTGCAAACACAATTGTCACTGATTTCCATCTTCAGGATGGGTTGTTGTGCCATCTGGGCCATCTCTGCATTCCATCAAGCGAGCGAGTGAAGTTGATTTGGGAATCCCACTACAGTCGGGTGGCAGGACACTTCGGCGTCGAAAATACAATGGCAGTGCTACAACAACATTTCTATTGGCTGAAACTTTGATAGGATGTGAGTAAGTATATAAGGTCCTACACTCCCTGTGCCATTGCCAAACCAACCATTAAGAAACAGGGCATGTACACCCCTCTTCTTACTCTTGAAAGGCCCTGGTAATCCATCTCGATGGACTACATGTCAGGCCTTTCTTCAACCAAGTGGGGAAATTACTGTGTTTTTGTGGTGGTTGATCATTTTTCTAAAATGACGAATATGGTCTCCTACAAGAAGAGAATCATTTCAGATCTCTTCTTTGAATGTGTATGGGTACTATTATCACTGAGAATCACCCTCAAATTACAAGAGGATAAGCCCAGTACCCAAAAGGTTTGTAAATGTAAATTAATGATTAAAGGTCAAATGGACAAAGTTCAACATAAGAATGTTTTAACACATAAATGTGGGCTAGCATGCATAAGAAAATGAGGTTTTGATTAACTCCAGTCAGTGGTTTAAGGATAAAGGTGAATAGAATGAAGACTTAGTGAAGAAGGTGGATAGGTATTCTATAAGCATTAGGCCTTCAAGAAACTAGGAGAAGAAAAACTCAGTCACAAGAACTTCTTGAACTTAAAGTTTAAAACACTGAAAAACATTCATAGCAGAATTATAATCAAACATCCATTATAACACAACCACAACATCTCATATGTATCATCCAATCATGAGAATTTTAGAATAAGAAGAAACAAGATGACGAAAATAAGTTGACTTATATTAATTAAATTGTCTCAAGTCTCATACATAACTAGAGAACAACTTTGTTTAGTCAAAATATTACAAAAGGGGGGCTCTGCTCAACCATTCAAACCTCAACCTCTCATTTCTCTCATGTATTTGTAATCAAAACAATAGACAACAACTAGAGGTGTGAGTTGGCCTTCCTATCCTAGGATTCTCCACAAAAAGCTACAAGTCTAACTATACCAACAGATCTAACAAATTGCTAAAATAAAGGAGCTTGTTGGCAACCATTGTAACAAAAAATGAATGACATGCCTTTGCTTCTTGGGTTCATATTCTCTAGTGCCATGTGTCCTCCAAGCTCGTATGTTGATCTCTAGATGCCACCTGTTGATCTTTGGTTCCCTCCAAATCATCAAAGTGAAGAGGACGAAATGAATTCAAAACCTCTGACTGTAATGGCTAGTTTGTAGCGCCATTTCGTAGCGCATTCGGTAGTTGATTCCATAGTGCCCTCCTATAAAATTGCTCTGCAAATTCCATAGTGCCCTTTGTAAAACTTCTCTGCAGATTCTGTAGTTTCCTTTATAAAACTACTCTGCAGATTCCGTAGCACCCTTTGTAAAAATGCTATGCATATTCCGTAGCACCCATTTTGTGTTTGGCTAGGTGATTCTGTAGTGAATTTGGTAGCACAACTACATAATAGTCCGTGTAGACGATTCTGTAGCATCAGGTGCTACAAAATCTCTGTGTTTTTCTATGTTATGAAATGAATCCTCAAAAACACAAAAAGTCTTAGTATATGGACTATGAGCCTGTAAATGCCTCCAATAGGTGAAAATATAATATTTCCCTGAACACTTCAAAATGCAACGATTATCACCTTCAAAATTTAGATCCTTTTAGCCACTTCATCATCATTTTCAAGGTCATCACCATTTTAATAAGAAAGACTCTTAAAATTTTCAATGTAGACAGACTTTATATTTGAAATAACCATTGAAACTGTAAAGGAAAAGAGATGATGCAGGTTATGTGATCATAGGATAACAATGTTGAGTTTAATGTATAGGTTCGTAGTGCCAAATAGGGGATTTGCATCATAATTCGTAGCAGATTTTGTAGCATAAACAACAAGGGTCAAGAAAGAGATAGGTGCAATGGATTTGACATCAATATGGCTCAATTGTAATAAAAGAAGTTGAAAATACTATAACTACCCGAGAAATAGTGATAGAAAAGGTAAAAGGGGTAGGTTGGTAATGTGGATCCTCAATTTTCAATGCCCATGAGGGGAAACACAAGAACAAACTTAATCTGATCTTCAATGGAGATCTAAAAACTCAAGGTGTTTCTGGACACCATGGATTAACAATAGATATGATTCAGATTTTATAGAACCACC
Organism: Picea engelmannii; assembly: GCA_009831015.1. Classification (NCBI taxonomy): domain Eukaryota; kingdom Viridiplantae; phylum Streptophyta; class Pinopsida; order Pinales; family Pinaceae; genus Picea; species Picea engelmannii. The sequence continues at coordinate 543,382 of ML789323.1, forward strand.
TGCAACAACTCTAACCTCCAATTCCCCTATACTAGCCAATCTGCAGCAGATTCCACAGTTCCTGTCTGAACTTAGGAGTTTCTGTAGCGCTAAACTGGGAGAAAATTTGAAATCTTTGAGAAAACAGTTAGAGAACCTTAAATGACTAAATGCCAAATTATGTCCTTTAAATCATGGATGCTGAAAACAATGAGATCGATTGACACAAGCCTCATAGGTGCAATAATGGAAGAGGTGACATGAGGGTGATGGTGGCATAAGGGTGATGGTGATGGCATATAATATTGTGATGGGACACAGACATAAACCAAAGATATGAGCCAACATGAACCTTAACTTATTTGTGCTAAGACCTTAGAACACCATAAGGATGAGATAAAAATTAAAACTTAAACAAGACTAAGGATAAAAAATAAAAAATATAAGTTAGAATGATCCATAACAACTACATGTGATAACATTGGATCCATAGGGGATGTCATGCTCCATGTGAGCTGCCAAGAACAAGCATCTTCAATGTCTTATCCTAGGGCTATGGGGTCATTAAATACTAAAAGCAAACTGAAAACTGAAAAATCTTGGACACGAACTTATTTATATACAAGACCCTACTCTAACTGACTTTTACAATGGTTAGGTGAAAACAAACTTCCACCATAGCTACTCAAACTGTTTGGTAACATAATTCTTCTCTTCACTGCCAATGATCCATAAAAGTTAAGGGACGTATGACAGTAGAATGAAAACATGTTTTGGAACACTGACAATACCTCCAAATGATGATAAGATGATTAAATTTGCAGGTTCCAATGATTTTGGAAAGTTCAACTCCATATATAACCCCACAGGGTCATAAAATTTATAATAAGGCATGCTAAACTAGTAAAAAGTTACCTCCTTTATTTCGTCATTGTTCAAATGTTGTTTGATGTTCTCAGCATGTACATGTGGATAAAGGATTAATGTAGGCTTGTTAATCCCAGGTGATATCTGCTCATTTATAAGTGTTGGACATGAGATAAGATGCACATTTATCTCTTCCTTTTCTCCTCCATGGATCTCCCAAGGATCAGATTCATAATTATCATATACAGGAACCATGCTACAAGGTTCCAGAGAAGCTATGAAAAAATTATGCTCATCATCATCTTCGTTGGGATATTCATCAAAAATTGGCTATTCTTGGTCATTATTTGAAAAAAAATCTTCATCATAAGAAGGGTTGCTAAAGACAACTGTTTCAAGAAAAAAAATATCCTCTACATTTTCTTCATAAGAGCAACAAACAAAATCTGCCTTGAATTCTGAAAAGCTAGGAAAAAACAGAGAGGAATCTTCCCTAGTTTTTTTAACTAACTTATCATTTATCTCAACTTCATAGTCAGGATAAATATCTGTTGTATTTTTATGATCATAACTATCATTTGAATTTGCATCTAGTACATAACAACAACAATAAGAAAGCATTGATCCTTCACTGATTTCCTTGACTAGGTTATCTTCTTCAACTTCACAGTCAGTAGAGAAACTTAGTGTAGCTTGAACACTTTTCTCATATTCCTCACAACAATCATGAAAAATAAACTCAGAGGAGTAATACCTTTTACAATGCAAATTGAAAGCAGCATGGAATTCTCTGAGTGAAGAAATGCTAGAAGATTCAAGAGATTGATACCAAATACGAACATCTCCTTGAATAAATTACATAAACAACTTCATACGTATGACTTCATGTTGGATGTCAAGTTGTTGCATCAAGGCATGAAATTATAGAACATGCTCAATAGGGATGTCATTCTCACCTTCATAAAATCTTGGCAGCAGATCTTGCCATTCATCAATTTGAGGCACATGATGTGGATAACCATCTATGGCTGAGAAATTGAGTGGGGAAAACCTCCTAGCTAGAATAACCTCCATATCCATTTAATTTTTCTCATTCCAAGGGAGTCACCAACATATTCTGAACAATGGAGTCGCCATGGTGAATGTGCAGTCTTGAAGGTGTCCAACTTCAGTCACCATCTAAAGCTGGAGCTGTGCAATGTCGTTCTTCCTAGAGAGATTTTCAATCTGCTCAAATCCATCCCCGACAACGATGCCAAGAATGTTAGCACTAAGAATAACCCTCAAATTGCAAGAGGATAAGCCCAGTACCCATCAAAAGGTTTGAAATGTAAATTAATGATTAAAGGTCAAATGGACAAAGCTCAACATAAGAATGTTTTAACACATAAATATGGGATAGCATGCATAAGAAAATGAGGTTTTGATTAACTTTAGTAAGCGGTTTAAGGATAAAGGTTAATAAAAGGAATACTTAGTGAGGAAGGTGGATAGTTCTTCTATAAGCATCAGGCATCAGGAGAAGAAAAACTCAGTCACAAGAACTTCTTGAACTTAAAGTTTAAAACACTGAAAAAAATTCATAGAAGCATTATAATCAAACATCCATTATAACACAACCACAACATCTCATATGGATCATCCAATCATGAGCATTTCATAATAAGAAGAAACAATATGATGGAAAGACGTTGACTTCTATTAATAAAAATGTCTCAAGTCTCATACATAACCAAAGAACAACTCTGTTTAGTCAAAATATTACAAAAAGGGAGCTCTTCTCAACCATTCGAACCTCAACCTCTCATTTCTCTCATGTATTTGTAATCAAAACAATAGACAACAACTAGAGGTGCGAGTTGGCCCTCCTATCCTAGGATTCTCCACAAAAAGATACAAGTCTAACATATGTACCAACAAATCTAACAAACTGCTAAAATCAAGGAGCATGTTGGAAACCACTCTAACAAAAAATAAATGACATGCCTTTGTTGCTTGGGTGCATCTTCTCTAGTGCCATGTGTCCTCCAATCTCGTATGATGATCTCTAGATGCCACCTGTTGATATTTGGTTCCCTCCAAATCATCAAAGTCAAGAGGAAGTAATGAATTCAAAACCTCTAACTGTAATGGCCAGTTCGTAACGCCATTCCGTAGTGCATTCAGTAGTTGATTATGTAGCACCCTCCTATAAAACCACTCTGCAGATTTTGTAGCGCCCTTTGTAAAACTGCTCTGCAGATTCCATAGAGCCCTTTGTAAAACTGCTCTGCAGATTCCATAGAGCCCTTTGTAAAACTGCTTTGCAAATTTCATAACGCCCTTTATGTGCTTGGATAGGTGATTCTATAGCTCCTTTGGTAGCGCAACTACATAACAGTCTGTGTAGATGATTCTGTAGCGCTGGGCACTATGAAATATCTGTGTTTTTTTGTGTTATGCAATGAATCCTAAAAGAAACAAAAAGTCTTAGTAGATGGACAATGAGCCTGTAAATTCCTCCAGTGGGTGAAAATATCATATTTCCTTGAACACTTCAAAATTCAAGGATGATTCCCTTCAAATTTAGATCCTTTCAACCACTTCATCATCATTTGCAAGGTCATCACCATTTTAATAAGAAAGGCTCTTAAAATTTTCGATGTAGACAGACTTTAGATTTGAAATAACCATTGAAACTGTAAAGGGAAATAGATGATATAGGTTATATGATTAGAGGACAACAATGTTGAGTTTAATGTACAGGTTCACAACACCAAACATGGGATTTGCAACATAACTCGTAGTAGATTATGTAGCATAAACAACAAGGGTCAAGAAAGAGATGGGTGTAATGGATTTGGCATAAATATGGCTCACCTATAGTAAAATAAGCCGAAAATACTGCAGCTAGCCAAGAATCGGTGATAGCAAAGGTAAAGGGGGAAGGTTGGAAATGTGGATCCTCAATTCGCAGCACCCAGGAGGGGAAACATAAGCACAACCTTAAGTTGATCTTCAACAGAGCTCTAAAAAATCAAGGTGTTTCTGGACATCATGGATTAACAATAGATATGATTTAGATTGTATAGAACCACCTGCAACAACTCTAACCTCCAATTCCCTTATGCTAGCCAATCTGCAATAGATTCTGCAGCGCCTGTCCGAACTTAGGAGTTTCTGCAGCGCCAAACTAGGATCAAATTTGAAATATTTGAGAAAACAATTAGACAACCTTAAATGAATAAATCTCAAATTATTTCCTTTAAATCATGGATGCTCAAAACAATGAGATCGACTGACACAAGCCTCATAGGTGCAATAATGGAAGAGGTGACATGAGGGTGATGGTGGCATACAGGTGATGGTGATGGAATATAATCTTGTGATGGGATGAAGACATAAACCAATGATATGAGCCAACATCAACCTTAACTTATTTTTTCTAAGACCTAAGAACACCATAAGGAGGATATCAAAAGTAAAACTTAAACAAGACTAAGGATAAAAAATAAAAAATATAAGTTAGAATGACCCATAACAACTTCATGTGATAACAGGTACATTTTGGGATACCACAAAGCATCATCTCAGATCCAGATAGTCGATTCCTTAGTACATTTTAGTCTAGCATTTGGTCACTGTTGGACACCAAGCTCACCAAATACACTACCTTCCACCCCCAGACATATGGTCAAATTGAGGTCATCAATTGGATGATCGTGCATATCATGTGCATGTACAATTCCAAGCATCCATGAACATGGGATGAGAGTCTCCCCCATGTTCAACACAATTACGACAAAGCCCTACATAGCTCAACCAGCCACAACCCCTTTAAGGTGGGGTTAGAATTTCAGCCATTGGGTCTTGTTAGCACATGAAATGCACTGGGGTCAATTCCACCTCATTTTTTTACTTTTGTTTACGTTTAGTTGAAGTCACATGGTCAATTTAGTCTCATGTATAAAGTCTTTTAGTCGCTTCAATAATCTAAGGTCATTATATCATGTTTTAATAAGACTAGGGGTATTTTTATGTTACAAATATAAAATTCCCTAATATTTTAAATCAAGTCAGTACCTTTATGAATTGTAGTCAATCAGTTTCAAAGGTCACTGCAAAAACTCCTAATATTTTGCAACATCACATCACTTATGCCACTTCGCTGCAAAAGTGCCAAAACAGAGGTTTTGCAGTGAATATGCTGCAAAAGTGTCTGATTTAAAATTTTTGGTTGATCCAACACCATGGAACCTGCACAAGATAATGATAAGGAGTAGAGTTTTTGTCGTGTCTTATGTGATTTACAGATTTCAAATAGTAAAACCCTATTCACTGCAAAATTCCTAGGCGTTACAAAACTACGTTGCCAAAAATTTGTTTGTTGTTGAAGCCCGCCATAATCTTTATGATTTTTACCAACAATCATGTCATTTGAGAAACAACAACCAAGTGATTCATAAATGGTCAAGGGAGGTCTTATTTTTGGTCTACTCAAATTTTGAAACTGACAAGTAAAGGGTTTTGAAATTCTCCACTCAGTTTGGTTTTTTGGATATGAAGTAAGTATGGAACGATCTAATTTCATCAAATGCAAAGGATAACACCATCATAAATACTGTACATGAGTAAAAACAGGTTTTAAATAAAGGCAGTCAAGAACAAAAATTTCACAGCGAAATATAATACGTTGCGAAATTTCCTGTAGCAACAATTTTGGAGCGAACTGATATGCTGCGAAATTGTATTTTCAACATATATTCTAAACGAGGACCTAGTTTTGATCAAATATTTTGTGGAGAATAATTATAATGTTATTTACTTGCTGACAAAAAATAAGACCGAACCAGTTTACCATTTGAGAGAAAATTTAAAAACATCATCTACAGAAGTTTTGCAGCGAAAGTGCGCTGCGAAATTGGACATATTTCTATAATTCGACTTGGTGGAGCTCCAACGTGGAAAGAACGACCCCAAATTGAGTTGGATGATAAATTTTGAATATGTTTCTATCAAACCCCATGATTTTCTATTCAGTTAGCACACTTTTAGTTGATCAAAAACAAAATCCTAAAAAACAGGATCGAGAATTAAATATTATTTTGTGTTCTGTTTCAGATCCTATAATTATGTAACAATTTCTATTTTTGGTCAAATAGAAGGATTTGACTCCCTTGTGGGAGGAATAAAGGATTTTTAATGACATCATATGTATTGTAATTCTAACAAGAGAAAAGGGTTGAGTCGATTATCCAAGAGAGGCTCAAGAGAGCTTGAGGGGCAATTTTCCTGTATATGCTTATTTGTAAGCCCGAGGGCCTATGACATAAATTTTTTCCATGGAAGATTCATAAGAGTTGGTTATCAGATTGTGTATTCTTTGTTTTCCATTCTAGTATTTCATATTGCTTGAATATAGTGAAGATTTTGAATATCAAAGGCTTCCTGTGATTAATAAATCCATGAGAAGCAGAGGATTTGCTACATCCTATTTGTTAATCATTGTTTTATTTCAAGTATCTTGCATTTATTTTGCAGAGAGGATTCCTACGTGATGGATGTTCTCCTTTTTGTTATCTTCTTCACTCTTCTATCCATAACTATATAAAACTTTCTCCTGATGTGCAACTTGATTTCCTTCAATTTGCAGAGAGGTTATGACTCCATGCCCAATGGTGAAAGATCATTGATTTGCAATTAATTTGCTGCCCTCTCCTTTCTTGTAGAGTCTTGTTGATCCACCTACCAAATTTGATTCAATTATTCTGATGTTGATGGGTATTGGGCTTATCCTTATAGAAGTATAAGGGTAACTTCTAGTGCTAACATTTTTGGTGTTGTTGCCATGGAACAAAGACATGAAGATATCTTCCCTGGGTTGTACGACAAAGAGTACGACCAGTTCTTGAGGGTGAAAAAGGATTGGTGATAGAACATACTACATTTTTCACCTGGCGAATCCACACATTTGAAGAAATTTCTAGTGATTCAAATCAAGTTACAAGATTCCACCGAAGAACAAGCTTAGACATAAAAATGAAAGGAAGACACAGGAAGTTTAGGTATCAAGCTATATGTTTCTTTCAAGAACTTATGTTATTTTTTGTCAGCTCTTTCTTGTATTTTCATTCACATATCAAAATAATCATCCTTTGATTTGTCTAATCAGATGACCATAAACCCACTGTTGTGTATTCCTCCTTAAAAGAAGAAGATTTATCTTCTTCTTACATTATTGATGTTGACACTATTCCTTCATCTGAAACACATGAGAATGACAATGTGCATATACTCATATATCCTTAACCTTATAATTCTTTTCATTTTGTAGATAGTAAATCTTATTCATTACCTTCTAACATTTCTGTTGAAGCTTACAATCAGCCTGTTGAAATTTACTTTCAGCCCACTAAAGTTTAGACTAGAATTAGAGACACAAGTTTTAAACTTTTCAGGCTGCCATATTTCCTCCATCCTTATCCTCCCAATTGTTTTGAGTATCTTCCTCGGTTTAATAGAGAAGACCATATCATGGATGAGAAGCACTTGGGAGATTTTCATAACGTCATTGATAATTTTGAAATTGTACATGAGGATGTTGTTATGAGGACATTTTCCAAATATTTAGTTGGAAGTGTTTCTTTATGGTTTAGAAATCTGGGCGCTTGTTCCATTTGTTTTTGGACTGATTTTCATGGTACATTCTTGAGATATTAGGGTGGAAACAAATCCTTCGATCAATATTTAACTGATTTTAATTCTTTGAGAATAAAGGAGGATGAAGCTTTTTCTACATTCAATAGAAGGTTTCACATTTTTTATTGTAGTATGCCTTTGGATATCCGACCTTCTGAAGTTGTTTCCATGGTGCAATATATAATAGAAAAACACCTTGATCTAGTTATTTATCTCATGGAGAGAAAGTCTATGACCTTGCAACAGATGTTCAATGATGATCGAGAGATAGAAGATAATCTTAAATCATGTGAAAATCTCTCAGATCAGACTCAAGATGAGGTTTCAAATGCAGATGAAGAGAATGAAGTGTATGAGTAGAAGATTGATTGTTCTATGAATTTTCTTGAAATTTTCAATGATGATGTTTTTGTAGAGAGTAAATATCAGTGTTTTGAAAAACAAGTCGTTGTCTCAAATTTTATTGCTGATAATTTTCAAGAGGTTTTTGATTTGCCTAGATATGATGATTATGATGTTGATTTTCTAGAACAACCAGTTGAATGTTTTTTATCAGGAGATGTTGGCCCTTGACCAAGTTTTGGAGATCCTTGGTCATGTTTGACCTCTTTTGGGACTTCAACAGGCTGGTTAAAGGCTGAGCGCAATTTAAAGCAGAGATCGTGGGATCTCAACCCCTTTTTAAGGAATATTTTGGGATTAGGGTTTATGTAACGGGTATGGGATGTCGGCCCATGGGTTTACCCATGTTTAGGCCCATTTTGTAACATATAAATAGAAATCTAGGCGATGTAAGTAGGCAGTGCTAAGGGTAATGAGGCCAATGTGCTAAGTGCGAATAGTTGTGGATTCTTTGTGCATGCTATGTGTTAAGAACTTGTAGAGCTAAGTGCAAGTGATTGTAAGAATCTTGTGTATAGACAATAAGAAGGCTTTGTGCTTAAACCTAGATCGGGGAAGGAGGATCTAGCGAGGTGTGCAGAGATCTCCTGTCCTATGTGGAGTGGGTTCCGAGGCTTTGTGTATGTAAGGAGATTGACAGAAGATAATAAAGAAGATGAAGAGTTGGTGGAGGTAGCCCCACACCGAGGTGAACCACATATATCCTATGTTATAGTTTCTTTGTGCATTATGTTGTATGTTAGTGATGTGATTTATGCTTAGTGTCGATATCTTTATGTATGATGCATCTAGTATAATAGCTTAGTGCTTGTTAAGGTGAATGAATGTTAGATATGATCTATATCTCCATGCTAAGTGCTTGAATGTGTTATATCTTGTTGAATACTACACTGCTCTGTAATTAGGGTTTTGATCTACGATGTGAATAAAGGTTAAATACTGATGATTGTTAACTGCTAAGTGCTAAGTGCTTTGTTAAGAGTGGTGTAATCACATATCTGTGTCCCATCTAGGTTGCAGACATTTGAGTCCTGCAACCACCCCTGCCTCTACCTTGGGTGAGACTTCATTTGCTTCACAGGTGTTGTCAAAAGGGATGGTAGTTAAGGTTTTTTTGGTCTGTTGTTGAAGCGTTGAACCCTGGGTCTGCGCCTATGCCAACAAATGGTTCCATTTTCGGGACCTGAAACTGTGATTGCTGGGAACTGAAGAAAAGAAATCTTTGTGCGTAGATCTGTTGCTTTAGTGTGCAATATTATACTTGACTTGTGAAGCTTTGTACTGAGAAGAGAAGTTTGATCTGAAGAAAAGAGGTAAGATATTGAAGCTTTGTGCTCTGAGAAAGGTAAGATAAGTGAAATTTTTTGTTTCAAAAGAATGGATCTAGGTATGTTTGATAAATTTTGTCCTAATATGAAAACTAGGGCACAGTTAGACGAAATAAGATTTGATATGAATAGATCTAATAGAAATAATGAAAGGTATGTTATCCCTATGCATAGAAAGAATGTTTGGACTAACAAATGGATGCAAGATCCTAGAAAGAATTTTTTGCAGGTTAGTTACTGTGATCCCAGTATGCAGTACAGGAAGGGTTGGGGATCATTTAAGAGAAAGAGAGGATTAGCATTTTGTTACAGTTGCAGAAGACTGATACATATTGCTAAGGAATTCCCTGGTAGAAGACCTAGTTGTACTTGTTGTAAAGCTATGGACCATGAAGTTTTGGATTGTCCTAGAATGATTGCTAAAGTTGAAAAGATGAATATGAAACAAGAAAATGATGAGACAAGCCAAGAAACTAAAGATATGATAGAACCCCAAAATCAATCAGAGACTGTATTACTACAGATGAAAGAAACCTTGAATGATCACAAAAATAACTTATCAGAGGTCTTAAAAGAGAAAGAGTACATAGAAACAAGAATAGGAGACTTCGACATAGACTGTGTCCTGGATGAGGAAACATAGGTGATTATCATGATAGAAAGAACTTGGGAAATTTTGGGAAAGCCTGCTATGGTTCCTTCATTAGGAGGAATAGGATTATTTAGAGGAAAGATGATAACCCTATGTGGAAGGCTTACCCATATATATATATGAGTGGTCATGGCACTTCAATAGAAGAATAATTTGAGATCGTTAAGTTTGTTGAGAACAACACCCCATTTTCTATCTTGCTAGGAAAACCCTGGATTGAGAAAGATCAAATATGAAGGAAACGAGAAGAGGAGGATCTAGAACAGAAAAAGAAATACCTAAGAGACTTCATGGCTAGGATAATAGTGTACTTACTGGAAGAACAAGAGAACTAGTCGAAGCTACTAAAGACCAAAGATATGGATGTCGAAGTTGAAAGGACACAGGAAGACTGGAGACACCTGTCTATACAAGAGAGTAGAGCACCTACCCCAGAAAGAGAAGAAGTATTACCCTTGAATCCTATGAAAGATCCTCCACAGTGTGAAGTTATCATACCAAGAGGAGATAAGAACGATAATGGAAAGAGGAAACCAATGATTCAGATCACACGAAAGAAGGCCAAAAAGCTCAGTAAGAAGAGGGAAAAGTTAGAAAAATTGCAAGAAGTTACAGAGAATACTTCGCAGAAGAAAGGTTTCCAGAACTCGAACTTCGTCGGAATATCAGTACAACAAAGAATGGTACTTCACCATGGCAGAGAAATATGATCATTGGAGGCAATATGACCATTCGATCAATGCTCCTAAATGGTTAGGAAAGCATTTATGGCCTGAAAGTTCACCATTGGACCATTGGGACCGCACCATAACAAATGGAATTGAATTAAATAAGGCTTTGCGACCCTTTGAAAGAAACCGTTACGACAATGTCTATTTATCCCTTCGAGCATTGCACCGAGAACACTTTTTCCAATTGTGATTATCCAAGCCCACAGAAAGCTAGTTGATTTCATGCGGTGATCATCGAGACCTCACTATACATTTTGTTACAGTGAGTATTGTTCACCGACCTGAGATATCAGATCTCGAGTTTGCATGTCGTATGAAATTAGCGCAGCAAAAAAATCCGTCGAAGAGATTCTAATAGATCTCATGGTCGAGAAGGTGATTTCTGCAGGCATCCAAGCCTCATCGAAATGAGGAGTGCAAGCCTCCTCGTTGACTGCTCGTGGATCTGGACCATCCTGAGCTGTGACCGAGAAAATAACCAAGCATCGAGATGACTTGGCGAATGTGAAGTTAATCCCATCTATCCTCTCGACTACATCCCACCCCTGGCCAGTGTGGTGAGTCGTGACAGTGTCCCGAGGGACTTCAACTACACAGTCATCACTGTGTACCTTCCGAAGGGAATACAAGCAGTCAGACCGCAACTGGAGATGATTCCAACCTTGAATATCAGTGACTATAACCTAGGATACCGCAAGAGCTATGGCATGCTCACACCTCAAAAATATTTGACCAAGACGAAGGGGAAGAAATCAAAGATCATCCCCCAGTCGTGGACTATGGACATCGCGAGGTCCACTATCTTGAACGTGATGAAGATACCACATTTTCAAAGGCACCAAGAGGTTAATGCCTGCGTTAAGATCCTATTATCATGCTTCCATGGCGAGTATCTATGGTTAGACAAAGACATCACCATCGATCCAGCGTTGATCCATAGGATCACTGGATTGAGCATGCAGGGACCAGACCTGCAAGACTTTTATCCAAGGAAGGTTGTAGACCGAGCCCTGGCATAGAGGATTAAACACACCTATGGCAATGTAGAGAAAGGGATGCAAGGCTACAAGGTAGACTCCATTCAGAATGGCGCAGTGTGCCTTACTTTCCAGTCAATTGTTAGTAAGCTAGTAAGAAAGAATAGACCCACGCAGGTGACAGGGTTTTTCGTTGACCTCATGGGAAAATGCATGGAAGGACTACAGATGAACTGGGCTAGTTACCTAGTCAATCAGTTAGAACTGGATTGTCACGAAGCTTAGGATCAGGGCCATGAGTTCCATTTTAGCTGGCTACTGATCCTCATCGCGTTTACTGCTTGGGAGATACCAGAAGGTGTGACCTTCCCTGACATTGAGCCATTCAAGCCACTAGTTGTGAAGTTCACCATGCTCTAGTATTCAAGCAATATGGGGAAACAATGGCATTTGAATGTAGTATTCCATACCTACTACCTGCAACTGAAGGGGGATATTGAGTCTTTCCCTTGTATGACGCCGAATACCCTGGACAGGTTCAGACCCCTTATGAAGTTTTGTGCAGATAGGAATTTTATTTATATTATTGCCCCAACATATGAAAATAAAGAAGAGCTTCAATCCTACTACAATCTCACAGAGGAGGACCTGGAAGAAATCATTAAGGAATGACCCACAGATTTACTTATATGAGTCGACCAGGAAACATTGCCTGATCCCAACCTCATTGGAAGTATGGTGGTTACTCACGAGGAGTATGATGTGCCCAGCAGTATCAGGAAGAAAAATAAGGAAGATGTACAAGAAATACACAACACATTAGAAGAGACTGCATCAGATTCACCTAGCGTAGGAGGAGACGATGAAGTGGACAAAGAAGAAAAAGAAGGGGAAGAAGACAAGCAGAATCAAGGCAAAGTAACAAAGCCTAGGAACCCCCTTGAAGAGGCAGAGACATCCAAGAAAAGAAAGGTTTCCCCCACAAAACCTACATCACGGAAGAAGTCCAAAGCAAGTAATCTAAAGCTGCAAACTGTACTCATGGTCGATGACTTTGACTTCGTTATCGCAGCTGTATCAGATGCCTTGGAAGATATTTTACAGAGAACTGAAGCCAAACAAGAAGCCATGTATGATAGAATTGAGACAGAGCTGAGAGGAGTAAATCAAGCCCTTCACTCCAGCCGCACAGTGTCCACTGCACCCCCGCCACCAGAAGAGCCAGAGTTGGGAGATGAGCCTGCCTAACTCCGTAGAATAGTTGATGCGACCGAAACTTGCCTTCATTGTGTACAGGAAGAAAAAGACCAGGCCTTAGTGCCCCTGAAGAAAGAACAAGAGGAAATCATAAAGCAACGTCGATTTACGCAGCAGGAGAAGGACGACCTCCAAAAAAAGTTTGAAGAAAATAAAGCACAAATCCAGCAAGAGAAAGAACAGCTACTGGTGGAGCAGGTAAGAGTTAAAGAACCAGTCAACAGAGAAGTTTTCTCTGTGACAAGCTTAGAGGAAATGGAGGAAGACCTAGTGGATAATCAAGTGATGAAGCTTGTTGAAGCCATTCAACAGCTTCAACAAAGAGTCATAGAACTAGAGCTACAAACAGTGCCAAGCACTCCGTAGGAGGTGTGAGACCAGATAGAAGCAACTTCCCGGAGCACAGTTGAAAGGATCAAATCATTATCCATGGAATGTAAATAACTAATCAGTCGCAGTGCGTAGAATTACGAGCACCTTACCTAGGACCCTGAACTAAAGACACTGGAGTCACAACTCTAGGAAGCAAAGCAACAAGCAGCAGTAGTACAAGCGCAGTTGAAACTCCTATCAGTAGTTGAGAGGATGAAAATATCCCAATAACAGTGCATGGCTTAGTAACAGGTCCATGCCATACAAAGAAAAGTCATGTAAGTGACTCAGAAGCTCCAGCCAGTCCAGGATGCAGCTTGCCTACTTTATTAGGAGATTGAAGGCCGAGGAGCAAATCTAGAAAAAGTAGTCACTTTGGTAGAACAATTCTTAGAAGGACCTGTGAACGAGGCAATTATTCAAGAGTTCACCAAGAAGGAGGCCTTGGCACAACAATAGGTTGAAGCAAATCGAGCCAAGCTCGAGGCTTTTGAGGTAGATTTTCCTAGACCAGAGTGACTCGTGACGAGTCACAGGTGAGTGTTGGGGGCTTGTTGTCCCTTGACCAAGTTTTGGAGATCCTTGGTCATGTTTGATCTCTTTTGGGACTTCGACAGGCTGGTCGAAGGCAGAGCACAAGTTGAAGCAGAGATCGTGGGATCTCGACCCTTTTTTAGAGAAGATTTTGGGATTATGGTTTATGTAATAGGTATGGGGTGTCGGCCCATGGGTTTACCCATGTTTAGGCCCATTTTGTAATATATAAATAGAAATCTAGTTGATGTAAGTAGGCGGTGCTAAGGGTAATGAGGCCAATGTGCTAAAGGTGAATAGTTGTGGATGCTTTGTGTGTGCTATGTGTTAAGAAATTACAGAGCTAAGTGCAAGTGATTTTAATAAGCTTGTGTATAGACAGTAAGAAATATTTGTGCTTAAACCTAGCTCGGGGAAGGAGGATCTGGCGAGGTGATCCGAAATCGGATTCAGAAGGCTGTCAGGGCATGAAAAATGCTCAAAAATTAAAGTGCCTGGAATCCGACGAAACCAGCACCATTGCGTCTGGCTCGTCTTCCTGATCCCGGTGGTATAATTTTTATCTCAAACGGAGTCCGTATGAAGAAGATATCGCATTCTGTCCGTCGAGCCAAACAGGGAAAAATTTTGACTTTGTTGACTGTGCAGTCCGTACAGTCTGTACGGATGCTGACGTCGCATGTCCGCACGTGCGACACGTGGCAAGTCTGTACAGGACACGTGGAGGCTCCAGAGCGTGACACATGTCAGGCAGTTTTGGCATTTTCAGTGTACGGTTGGACCAATCCCGAGGTGACACGTTTCACCACTGGAAGGGTGACACGTGGCACGGGATGACGTCAGCATCGTACGACGGATGACGTGGAAGGTTGACCGGGCAGATGACGTGGCGTACGGCAGAGATGACATGGCAGATGACGTGGACTAATCAGAAGCTGACACGTGTCAAGGTTTGATTGGTTGTTATGGTGCCACGTGGCCCAATCACGGGCTGCCACGTGGCACCCCGTGTTTAGCCAATAACGGCTATGTCAAAAAGTTTTTGGGCCCGGGGGATTCGAACCCCAGACCTCCCTCCACGGAAAAGTCTTCACAACGGGCCTCCGACCAATAGACCAATGCTACGGGACTTGTTATGTATGCGAACACTTATGGTTTTAAATTGGTTGTTGTTTGAAACAGACGGTAGGCGGGTCGGGGCTTAGCCCCGACCCCCGGTTCCATGTGTTATATGTGACCACGGCGGCATATAAACGGAGTGCGGTTAAATGGTTATGTAACTGGCGCGGGAAATATATTAAGCCACGGTTTTAAATGTGTATTAACCAACGGTTATTATAACCGTTTCCATATGTTATGTGCGTGGTTTGAAATTTGATTTCAACCGTTATATAAGCCCACAGTTATGGTTATTGTAATATGATCGGGAGTCAATGTATGCGAGGGCTAGGGGCCAGCGCTTAGCCCTTTGGGCTAGCGCTTGGCCCTATGGTGCCCATATGACCGGTTAAGAGAGCGCACGCCCAGTCAAAAAGGGGCTAAGCCCAATCAAAACTATAATATGGTTGCCAAGTGGGTTTTTTAACCAACTTTTGGTTAATTAAATGTAATTAAGCTCATTTGTGGTGTAATTGGGAGTTATTGGGCTTTTTAGAGCCTAATTTTTGGGAGGAAGTTGGAGATTGCAACCAACTTTCCCACTATTTAACCAAGGCCATGTTGAGGCCATTTGGTCAGATTTTGAAGCCTTTGAAGAGATTTTTGACGGTTTTGGAGAGCAGAGATGCTGAGGCAAAGCCAGGTCTAAGCCAGTTTGAGGCAAGGAAGTTGTTGAGGTAGAGATGTTGTCGGACGATTTCTGAGAGCTCGGGACATCCGTTTCAGGTGCCATAAGTTGTGCAAGATTCTAGAGATCATGGCGAACAAGACCAGATCAGTCTAGAAGCCAATCGGCAATGTAAAGATGTACTAATAAGCTTTTGAAAAGAAATCAAGAAGCCTCCCTCACAGAGAAAAAGGCCCGGAGACGTAGGCAAAGTTGCCGAACTCCGTTATCAAACTTGTGAATTATGGTTTGTTGTTTTTCATTGTATTTCAGAACTGCAAATATGTTAATGGCTATATAATTCATTTGCTTTTCTCGCTCTTTCATTAAGTTTCCCAATGGTTAATAAATGCATGCAAATAAAACTCAACCATAGTCATTTCGAAAAATCCTGACGGATCAAGTGGTATCAGAGCTAGTTGACATTTGGATTTGAGTTTTGCATGTTAACCAGGGAAGAACACATCTCAAGGAGGAAAATGGCATCTACGGGAGGACTTTCTCATGACGAGAAGGAGTTCAGAGATTCGGTGTTTTCCATGGCTGAGATGGTGAAGGTATTGTATGAAGACTACTTGGAACGAAAGAGCACGGTTCAAGTAAAAGCTTCAAAGAACAACAAAGGAAAAGAAGCATTGAAGGAGGTGCCTTCTACATCTGTTTCAGACAACATATCTGAGGTATGCAGTGAAGGTTTCTCAGCAAATTTTCCTCATTCTCATCAAGTTGGTTTTGGTGAATTCGAAAAACACACAAAAGGTGTAGGTTTGAGAATATTGACCAAGATGGGTTATGAAAAAGGAAAGGGCCTTGGACATCGAGGTCAAGGCATTGTAAATCCTATTGAGGTTGAGGAAAGGCCTCGATACTTAGGATTGGGATATGACAAAGAGGACCTTGGAGAGTCTTCCAAGATGGGTTCCAAATCTTCGGAAGCAAGTGATGCTTCAAATGGCCAACTTAAGACATTGCAGGAACACTTCACAAAAGGAAATAGCGCATCACTTCAAGATTGTGGTAGTGAATGCAAGTCGTCTCCAAAGAAAGGTGAAGATCAGCATGGAAGGTATAATGGTCATGTTTTTATTAATTCTCCTTTTGATTATAACAAGCATAATCAAGTAAACCGGAACTTGTGGAAACTTTATCCATGTGCTTATTGTCATTCACCTAAGCATTGTGTTGCCAAGTGTTGGAAGAGACAAAATTTATACAGGAAACCTATGTCGTCCAAGAAGGAAACGCGGCATAAAGGCTCAAGTCCACAGTGGAAGAAGGAAAAGGTTAAGCAGGTCTGGATGCCAAAAACTCGTTGTACATTTTGCAGCAAGAGTGGACATCAAGAGGCTAGCTGTTGGAAGCTTAATCCGGAGCTTCGTCCAAAGAAGGGCAAGAGGATTTTGCATGTACCCACGAAGGAGGACGGATTACCAGCAAAGCAAGAAGAACACCGTGAAGGAAAGAAAGCAGTCACTTGGTTCTGCCAGAAGTGGATGTCTCAGCTTCATTGTGTTTTTCTTCCCCTAATGTAATCATCTTTCAGAGACAAGGAGCAAGCCAGGTGGCCTATCCCAAGCTTGTCGAATGGTCAATAACCATTTGGGGACCAAAAGGTCTTATTGTTGGGAGGTGTGATCCGAAATCGGATTCAGAAGGCTGTCAGGGCATGAAAAATGCTCAAAAATGAAAGTGCCCGAAATCTGACGAAACCAGCACCATTGCGTCCGGCTCGTCTTCTTGATTCCGGTGGTATAATTTTTATCTCAAACGGAGTCCGTATGAAGAAGATATCGCATTCTGTCCGCCGAGCCAAACAGGGAAAAATTTTGACTTTGCTGACTGTGCAGTACGTACAATCCGTACGGATGCTGATGTGGCATGTCCACACGTGCGACACGTGGAAAGTCTGTACAGGACACGTGGTGGCTCTAGAGCGTGACACGTGTCAGGCAGTTTTGGCATTTTTAGCGTACGGTTGGACCAATCCCGAGGTGACACGTGTCACCACTGGAAGGGTGACACGTGGCACGGGATGACGTCAGCATCGTACGACGGATGACGTGGAAGGCTGACCAGGAAGATGACGTGGCGTACGGCAGAGCTAACATGGCAGATGACGTGGACTAATCAGAAGCCGACACGTGTCAAGGTTTGATTGGTTGTTATGGTGCCACGTGGCCCAATCACGGGCTGCCACGTGGCACCCCATGTTTAGCCAATAACGGCTATGTCAAAAAAAATTTGGGCCCGAGGGATTCGAACCCCGGACCTCCCTCCATGGAAAAGTCTTCACAACGGGCCTCCGACCAATAGACCAATGCTACGGGACTTGTTATGTATGCGAACACTTATGGTTTTAAATTGGTTGTTGTTTGAAACGGACGGTAGGCGGGCCGGGGCTTAGCCCCGACCCCCGGTTCCATGTGTTATATGTGACCACGGCGGCATATAAACGGAGCGCGGTTAAATGGTTATGTAACGGGCGCGGGAAATATATTAAGCCACGGTTTTAAATGTGTATTAACCAACGGTTATTATAACCGTTTCCATATGTTATGTGCGCGGTTTGAAATTTGATTTCAACCGTTATATAAGCCCACGGTTATGATTATTGTAATATGACCGGGAGTCAATGTATGCGAGGGCTAGGGGCCAGCGCTTAGCCCTTTGGGCTAGCGCTTGGCCCTATGGTGCCCATATGACCGGTTAAGAGAGAGCGCGCCTAGTCAAAAAGGGGCTAAGCCCAATCAAAACTATAATATGGTTGCCAAGTGGGTTTTTTAACCAACTTTTGGTTAATTAAATGTAATTAAGCTCATTTGTGGTGTAATTGGGAGTTATTGGGCTTTTTAGAGCCTAATTTTTGG
>ML789323.1:578900-601337 GCA_009831015.1 Picea engelmannii
CAATCAATTACTTGACATCAACCAATGACATCAATCAAACCAAACCATTTACATCAATGACATATGATCCAACAATCTCCCAAGTAATCAAGCCATTGGCATCAATGACAAACCATTGGCATCAATGACAACATGATCCAACAGACAAATGTATGGAAAACTTCTGTCAAGTCCAAAGAAGGTCTTTTCGAATGGTTAGTCATGCTCTCTGGTTTGACGAATTCCCCAAAAAAATTCATGAGGATAATGGACAATATCTTGCGACATTTCACCAATTATTTTGTGGTGGTTTATCTAGATGAAATTCTCATCTACAACAAGACTTGGGCGGAACACTTACACCATATTCAATAGGTTCTGCACACTCTGCGACAACAAAATATATACACAAATTTGGAGAAATTCTCCTTTGGCATGGACAGGGTCCAATACCTAGGCTACATTGTTGATGAGCATGGGGTGCATGTTGATCCTACCAATATCCAGGTCATTCGTGATTGGCCAGCCGAAACCACACTCACTGAGCTTCAGAGATTTTTATGCCTTGCCAATTTATATCGCAGGTTCATGTTGGGATTCTCCCATATTGCATGGGCCCTTAGCCAAGTAACCAGGGGTGGTGGTAAGGAAAATTTCGAGTGGGTTATGTCACAACAAAAATCTTTCTATGATTTGAAGCAATGTTTGTTCTCATCCCCAAGTATTTCATTACATGACTTGCAACAACCCTTTGATATTGAGACAGATGCTTCAATCTATGTTGTGGGTGTAGTTCTCACTCAGCACGAACAACCCGTGGCCTATCATAGTGAGACATTATCATATGTTGTTTGTAAGTACCCTATTTATGACAAAGAAATGTACTTCATTTTTCAAGCATGCTTCCAATGGAGGAATTACATTCTTGGGAAGGAGACAATCATCCATACCGATCATAAGCCACTACAATTCATGCAGACACAAGGTAAATTGCATAATGACCACCATCGGAATTGGACCACATACTTGTAGCAGTTCTATATCAACATCAAGTATAAAACAAGAAGCGCCAACTATGTCATTGACTGCCTCAACCTCCCACTAGTTGCAACACTCACCATGGTGCTAAAATATTGTGGTCATGAGACCTCTAGGTGGCCCCAACTCTATGAGAGGGATCCTGACTTCTCTTCCACCTACCAGATGTTGGGCGCAACCAAAACTGTCATTGATTTCTATCATTAGGATGGGATGTTTTTCCATCTGGTCCATCTCTGTGTTCCATCAAGTGAGCGAGAGAAGCTGATTTGGGAAGCCCACTACAATTGGGTGGCAGGACACTTCGACATAGAAAAGACAGTGGTAGTGTTGAAAAAACATTTCTATTGGCTGAAACTTTGATAGGATGTCAGTAAGTATATCAGGTCATGCACTTCTTGTGCCATTGCCAAACTTTCCATTAATAAACAAGGCATGTACACCCCTCTTCCTACTCCTGAAAGGCCTCGGGAATCCATCTCGATGGACTACATGTAAACATTGATATAATGTGTATTCCTTGGATAGACCTTTCCAATGGGTTGTCGTGCACCTAAAATGAAGATCATATGCAAAAGTTACAACCCCGAGAAGTTGATGTACCAACTTACCCCAATGGGGCCCACAAGAATTTTTGTGCTTCATCTCCTAGGGTTAGGTTTTTGGATATCTAGGGTTTTGACATTCATGTTTACTGTAAAAATGATTTTAGAGCCTCATTGTACTGATCTTCTTGCGAATGAGTGTAGTCATCACATCTCTTCTCAGAGATAAGCTACCACCATTCTAGCAAGCTTGTTTCAGTCTGCATTTTACAGTTTCAACATATTTCTTATTTAATAGAAGTCAAGTTTTATTGTATCTATGTTATTATTCATTATGTCTCTATGTTAACATTATAAATATGTGTTTTCATTTCATTCCACTCATAAATCTGCATCACTTAATGAATGTAACACTAAAAAAATATTTGTTGTGATGATGGATCTCTTAGTGTTGTAGGGTTTGAACATTTCAGCCAGATGATGCTCATTTTAATGATATAGTATGTGATCCAAGTCTCTCCTACAATATTCAATCAATGTATCAAATCACTCATTTAAGTGAAGGTAAAACAATAGAGTTTTCACCTCACCAAGTTGTAATCAAGGCTTTAAAATATCCTAAGCATGTCCCAACAACTAGAATTGTTGATAATATTACTAGGTTGTACAAACGTAACAACTTTGGGTTATAATCTTATCCATCAATTTTTATTGCTCATAATGATGACTTGAGAAAACTTCGACATGGGTTATTTGGTTATCTAAACTATCACTCATTGCAGTAGATATGTAATCAAAATATGATGATTGGTCTTCCTCTGATTTCTTGTGGAGATAGTGTTTGTTCCAACTGTGTTCTTGGTAAGCATCATCAAGAAAATTTTGATAAGCATGCATCTTGGCACACCTTGACCCCCTTGTATATTGTTCATAGTGATTTTTTTGGTCCACTTCATTCTCTTTCTTTCTCTAGTTCAAGTACTTCTTAGATTTCATTGATTACTTCTTCGAACACATTTAGGTTTATTTCCTAAAACTTAAGAGTAAATTTTTTGACATGTTTTTGGCCTACAAATCCCTTGTGGAAAAACAATCTTACAACTTACTGAAAGGTTAAGAACATATAATGGAGTTGAATATGTTAATAAAAAATTTATAAATTACTACACTGCACAGGGAATCCAGATGCAACATACTATTCCATATACATGATAACAAGAAGGTGTCATTGAGAGAAAGAATCACACATTAAAGGAAATGACAAATTGTATGATCCAATGTAAGGGATAAAGCCTTCATTTTTCGATTGAAGCCATTAATTGTGCCAATTACATAGTCTATCACACTCTCATAAATGATTTAAAAAATATAGCATTGGAAGAAGCATGGAGTAAAATTAAACTATATGTTATCCATTTATGTGTTTGGTAGTGAAGCACATGCTGACATTCCTAATGAGAAAATGAAAACATTACAACCTAAAAGTGAGAAATTGAATTTTGTTGGATATTCTGAAGATGTAAAAGGTTATATACTTCTTCAACCTAATTCCAATGAAATTATTAGTAGGAGAGACGTTAAGTTTGATGAAGGTCTCTTGGCCTATGATCCTAATTCAACGTTTGTGCCATTTTCAGGTTATGAGCAATCTGCGGTATATGTTCCATCTTCTATTCCTAAATTTTCTATTCATAATCCATTCAAGATCACTTGAGCCTTCACTTCCTAGCTTCATCTCGTTACACAATGTTGACAACCCTTGTAGTGTTCTCCATGGCTAGGTTTGTAGCTTGCTATGAAAGAAATTTTTCATTAAGCACCCAAGATAATCCATTAAGCGATTGGTCCCTTACTGAAGAAATAGTCAAATTAGAGGAAGACTGAGTTACCCCCGAAGGGAGATGTAAACATGGCACAATTTTGTTAACTAAATAATTCAGTTCCTCACGCTGAATGTCTAGTTCCAAAAACCATTGACGAGAGAAAAAGTATGTAATCAAAGTATACCTTCTTTGGTTCCCTTAATTCCAGCAACTAAGACATAGTTTCCATAACACATTTGTCTTTGATTCTATTTTTTCCCCTTCTATTGATGTTTAATTCCTCTTTCCAACAATTCCACCTAAGGGTAAAATTCATCGCCCTACATTGGGTCTCAACTATCTCCTTCTAACATCTCTAGAGGCCTCATTGAACCTCCCACAAATGGAACAACACATAATAACAACGTAGACAATGGAAATGGACCATTTCAACAAAGAAATAATGCCAACCCAAATAGTAATACTTAGCACTCCACCAACATCCAAACACAACTACACTAGCTCGAGCTCCCCCTAGACTCAATCTCCTCTGTTCTACTGAAGATACCAACAAAAAAACCAAGGTCTTACTCGCATCGCCTTTTTAGAACCATGTTCATATTAAAACAACATGCATTTACTAATAGGCTGCTAGTATTATTCAATAAGTCGCACATCAACATATGATTGATAGAAGACGATACATGCCTAGATATTAACTCCACATTGATTTTACATGCATGATAAAACGTAGGATATTCATACCTCTGTAGAATTTAACAATCAAATCATTGTGTAGAGGGGATCCCTTGTCCCACAAACAAGGGGGGTCTCATACACCAATTTGGTGTCTGGCTTGACTGTGACCTTAAACATAGATTATTATTATTATAATTATAATAATTAATAAGTATTATCAATGATAAGTACATAATCTGTATTAAATAGTCATATATAATAATTATAATAATTAATAAGTATTATTAATGATAAGTACATAAATTGTATTAAATAGCCATATATAAGAATTATAACAATTAATAAGTATTATTAACGATAAGTACATAAATTGTATTAAATATTCACATATAAGAGTGATTGTACCAAGAGGAACTTTATAGCCCAATATGGGGGATATATTCAAATGATAGGTGTTGATAGTTTGGTTGTCATTGATGTCAACCCTTGAAGAAGCCCCGACGGCATGGTCTTGGTACCGGAAGTTGAATGAGGGAAATGGACATGAGGGATAATGTAATTGTAGGGAAGACTATCATATATGGATAGTGCATGTCGTGCCATTTCTGGTGGGATGTAGAATGCCACGTGGTTCCTCACGGTTAGGTAGATATGACCTTGTAAAGTTGGAAGCCCCGATGAGTGGTCAAGAAGCCCCTAGTTAGTTACAAGTCTTAGTCAAAGGGTAGAGTGGTTGCAACAATAAATGCCTAAAGTAAGGAGAGAGGTTACTATGAAAAAGTATATAAACACCTCAAGGAGTCATTCACAAGAACACACACACACACTTATTCATTGATTATCTTTCTTGTGATCTAGTGATATCTTGTTAAGGTTGTGACGACATATTTCTGAGGTAGCAAAGGAAGGTAAAAGGATAAAGTCTCGGGGTTGACACATACCATATTTTTTAGGTATCCCCTAGTTGTAGCTCAGTTGGGCACGAATGTACGTGGAATATAGTGGAGGAAAGCACAAATACTTGCAGGATGTAGAAGAGAAGGTCACATATTTGTGAAAAGTTAATTAAGGTTTGAGTAGATGTCGATACTAGGTCCCTAAAGGTCCAAGGGAATTCTACATGTCAACATATCAGAGTCTCAAGTCAGCTACAGAGGTATTGGTATGGTTGTATACGTATTTTTATGGTTACTTCTTGTCATGATATGGTGTATGCTTGAGACATACTTGGTATGGTTGGTTTGGTATCTGGATATGGTATATCTTGGTTGTTTGGTAGAGTGAGGAGCACTCTTATATCTGGTTCAACACATGACATGGTTCTTATAATTCTTATCTTTGAGTTGATTGTATATGGTTTATGCATATTGATGTTGTATCATGGCATATGCATGAGGGGCATGCATTGGTTTTTTGAGATACTTCATTGATGATACGGTACAAATATGCATATGGTTGATGGTATGGTATGTGGTACATGATACACATGGTTGAAGATCTAGTTCATGATTCACTATTCTTTATTGATGTATATTTGGTTCATGATTGATGCATGTCATATCATGTATGTTGGTACATAGTTGATACATGGTATGTTACATGTGTTAGTTGTTTGATGAGAAGATACAAGTTGATGAGACAATGACAAGGTGACAGTGAATGTGTCAGGGTGACAATGAAAAATACAGAGTGACAGTGACAAATATAGTGGAAGTGACAATGGTAGATTTTTTGATAATGACAATTGATCTACACTTATACTTCATGGTGGTTGGATGAGGCAAGGACAGGTGGTTGTAGCCACCTTCTGGTTGGAGCCGGAGAACTCAGGGGGTTGTAGCCTCCTTCTGGTTGGAGCCATAGAATTCAGGGAGTTGTATCTTCCTTTAGGTTGGAGCCTAAGAATATGGTGTTGGAGCCTCCTTCGAGTTGTAGCTGGAGAATAAGGAATTTGATGGTTCCAATGAATGTATTCTTTTGATATATAAGAAAAGCATTATGTGGTTTTCTCCTGTTTGGGTTTCCATGTAAATTCCAATGTAATGTGTATCTATTGTGATGTGATGTTGTTTATGATTATATTGTTGATGGTATATTGAATGATAATGATAAAAAAATGAATATTGTTGAAGAATATACGTTGGTTAAAAGTACTAAAATTTCTCATTACTGATTCACCCCCCCTCTCAGTAATCCAACAATAGGGAACCCATCATCAGTAATTATAAAAATGTTGTTGAGAAATATACACATTACATAGTGGAAAATGTACAATATGATTATGATCAATATATATGAAATTTTTAGGATTTTTTTTTTTCATTAATTTTAATGATGTTAAATTAATATTTTAATTTATTAAAAATTGATAGTATTAAGGGTTATGATTTTTTTCTATCACTATGTTTAATTTGTATTGATATTCATGTCAAATATTCTTTAAAGGGTTAAACATTTCATTACTTTTGAATGAGCACTGAATTCTGAATTGTAATAGAGGAAATTCCATCATTTCATTTGAATAAATATTTTATTATGTACAAATTTTCATGAGCTTTGTAGTGAAACATGGCATTGGACAATTCCTAAAATGTTGTGGAAATTTGGATTGAAAGAATTTGTCATCTTTGTAATACTAAGAAAGTTGAAAAGGAAAAGCATACTCTCTTAAATTGTCTTGTGTATACCCACATTAAATTGCAATTTCAAAATATTTATTACAATACTGACCTTCCTAACCTTTTCACTTATTAAAATTATGGTGATTTAGGAATGCTTCTCTTAAATATTTTTGAGTACATAAATAAAATCCTAAAGAAACCCAAGTAATTTCTTTACCTTTCTTAAGGTTCAATAAATCAAATTTGGTTTCAATGGACGTTAATCATTCTCATCCTCATCCTCATAATTAAATGTTTTATGTTTTTTTAACTTTTTTCGATTTTCCATCACCAAAATTGGATGAGGTAATTTTTGCTTAATTTATAATTTTGAATTTGATGAAATTGTTATTTTTAATGTAAAAATAGATTCAATACCCTTGAATACCACTATTACAATTGTATCATGCAATGTTAACATTTGATATTTGAGATTCCATCAATAAATTATTTTTACAAGCTTTCAAGCCAAAAATATTATAATTTCCCCTCTTATTATGTTGTGTGTGTGTGTGTGTGTGTGTGTGTGTGTGTGTGTGTGTGTGTGTTAATAATAGTAGTTGGTAGATTTTTATTAAGTAAAAATACTACAACGAGTTGCATAGAGATGACATCTGAAATGATACAAAGATGTCTCGCTATAGAAAATATATAGTCTATCTATGGACTAGCAACCGAATCTAATAATGTCCACAGGAAAAATAACCTAGTACTTCTGAGAGGTGTAAATTCTACAAAACAAACCATATAGATTAATGACATTACAAAACATTATAATTAAGAAAATGAATGCCTATTTGTTGCTTCTTCCAGTGTTGTATTCCCTATTTATGGAGATATCTAATCAAGTTCCATTACATCTTCAAGCTGACACATTGTTGCTTCCTCATTCATCTTGCCACACTTGGAGTTCACCTATTGGATCTAGATTGAATCTCTTGAATATTCATCACTAGAGTCCACAACATATTACAATCTACTTCCAATATGTCCATTTGACACTTATGCTACACAAGTGTGTTCATAATAATTGCTACCCGAGACACCACATTTTGTTCATTCTCATGAATATTTGTTATAATGACTGCATAAATTGATGCCCTGTTTTCTTGGCTAACTTCTTTATTATTTCTCAAGGTCCTTTGAACTTCCTTCAACTTTCAGTAATCCATTGAATGATAATAGAGGGAATGCCAATTCACCTTTTTAATATCCTCAAAACAATTTGTGCTTAGACCTGGAAAAGAGAAAGAAACCAAAAGGAAAAGACATATTAATGGAGAGTCAACATAGAGGGACCGAAAGGCCTTCACTTAAGAGCCAAAAAATAAACCACTATCATGAGAACTAATAAGAAATCCACTTAATAAACATATAGAAATACCATTAACTAGAACCAAACCACCAAGAACAAGCCAAAATTGTCCCAGGACCCAGAACATAAGGCCAAAAGAGGAACTCCTGTAAAATGAAGTGAAGATGTACCGAAAAAATTTCCTAGAGAAAAACCAAAATCATCAACAATGAATTCACCATCCATGTTAAATCCCAAGGAGGAGGCTCACCAAGAATCCATAGACATAGTCCAAACACCAACGTGCATGCCTAAGCTCCATTGAACCAATACGACTTCCTCCATAGAACCATCCAAATAATCCCACCATGACTAGTAATTACTACAATCCCAAAACACATAGATATGCAACATCATGACTGAAGATATGTGGGAATGAGCCTCCTGTCTCATCTCATAACTACAATGTCCATACGGTCTAAGAGTCACAAAATTGGCCATGTGACTCCTTAATGCTTTGATACATGGCTTATGATTCATTAATACTAAGGAATGGGTTGGTCAAGTTGTTAGGGACCTAACCCCTCACGTAGATAGAACAATATATTCAGATGTAATAAACGTCAATATTAATAAGGCATTGCAATAAAGTAGAATAAGTCGAATGTAAGAAGACCTAATAGAAGCTTCCGCTTCTAGAAGGATCTTCCTCTAGATGGTTCTTTTGATAGACATATTTAGTATAAATAGGAGTCGAGGGTATGAGAACCCTATCTTAGATATTATTATAATAGAGCTCTGCTCCACTGGAGTTTTCCCCCTCGAAGAGGCAAGTGAACATTACTCTCAGGATCAAAGTTCTCTTTATAGTGTTATTATGATATCACTTCAGTGTTATTTTGGTGTTGTTATGGTTATATTGTTGTTTATCTGCCATTTCTAGCATTTTATTTTTGTTCTGCATACTTTTTATATCTAGAATATTACAAGTGGTATCAAAGTATTTTTCTTGACAGAAAATTGTGGGTTAATTTTTTTCAGGGTAGAGACATATTCCGACATCTTTAAGCTACAAATATTTGTCGTTACACACATAAAATCGCAGTTGAGGGATTCATACATGTAGGAAATACAAGTGGTACTTAAGCACACATTTGTTGGCCACCCTTGTAACCCTTGTTGATACCCCTTCGAGTGGTAGCGCATCAAACAACACATTTAAACAGATCGGCCTAGATTTCCTTAATCCCTCTTTAGATAAACTGATCGGTCGCCTGACTGCTATAGTGTCACTGAGAACAACACTCAGGAAGATACTCTCTAGTACCTGGGTAGTCAGGTAGTATGGCTAAGGGCATGATCTAGCCTCCTTAGTTGGTGCCCTGAGATATTGGTCCGAGTACTAATGTTGGACCCCGCACGTATATCAGAGAGTTATAACACAGGGAAAACTCTTGTCTATAGAACCCTTGAATACCTAACCCTTGGGGACGGAAACAAAACATAAAACAAACAAGATCTATTTCCGTGAAACTGTGTTCGAGTTGCCAAATCACTACACATTTATTCTTGGTTAAGCATTTGGGCATTTCATCACTGCAATATTCTTCAAACCGGAGTATAACTCCGAAGGTGTATAAAAAAAAAAAAAAAAACTGGAAATTTTTGCACCATTATTTGAGACCTATTCCATTGGATTTATCTCTTCGCCCTTATCACATTCATACCTATCATTTTTCAACAAAAATTTTCACCCCACCCGCCCCTTTTCGGTTCCCTCGTCATCATGGACCATACCCATAGCCAAGACTTGGAAGCTCACTTCGATACCTTGCAATCTAATTTCACAGAGACCCAACAAGAAGTGAGACAGCCCAGTTCCAATATTGCCACCATCAATCAAAACATGCATTCCTCCATCACTGCATCAATCATCGAACTCAAAGAAGACCTCAAACAAGACCTGACTACCCAACTTGAATATGTCGTTTAGATGATCTACACCAAGCTGCATATCCCTGTAGATCCCCCTTTATCTGACCCACCTTTTCATACCGAAGTTGAAACTTCCTCTCATTCCCATAATTTTCAGCCCCATCACTTTCAGCGTGACCTATGCCTTCCATGGGTGGATGTGACCAAATTTGATGGCTCAGATCCCATTGGTTGGGTAACTCAAATGGAACATTATTTCTCTTTGTATGACATTACAGATGATTTGGCCAAACTCCGGTATGGTGTTCTCCATCTAGATCAAGAACGTTGGCAATGGTGGCAATGGATAAAAATTGTCCGTCAAGGGTATGTTTCTTGGACACAGTTTGTGGAAGAGATTTATGAACTCTTTGAAACTAACACCAACCTTTTAGGCCGTTTGACAAAGTTGAAACAATTTGGAACAATGGAAGACTTTATAGCTTCTTTTGAGCGACTGGAGTTTTGTACATAGGGAATGTCTGATGCTTTTTTTCGAGAATGTTTTATCAGTGGCCTCAAGGATGAGATTTGTGCCCATGTCCTCATGGCTCGACCTTAGAGTTGGGTGGAGGCTACTAAAATAGATAAGGAAGCACAACAGGTTTCCTCCTCTCAAAATCAGAAACCCTCCTTTATTCCTTGCACTAAACCAATAAATTCCACTACTCCTTCTACTCCACTAAAGATCCAAAAATTGACCAGGGATGAAATGGTTGAATGCCAACTCAAAGGCCTTTGTTATGATTTTGATGACAAATATTTTCCGGGCCATAAGTGTAAGGAAAAAAATATTTTTATTCCTCGCACTAAACCAATAAATTCCACTACTCCTTCTACTCCACTAAAGATCCAAAAACTGACCAGGGCTGAAATGGTTGAATGCCAACTCAAAGGCCTTTGTTATGATTGTGATGAAAAATATTTTCCGGGTCATAAGTGTAAGGAAAAAAATATTTTTATGGTCATCTTAGAGGATATTTTGGAAGAGGATGTTCAAACTCCCCTTGTGTCTGAGTCACCTAAACCCACTGACATAACCCCTCCCAAAGTAGAACTAGTCATTTCCCTAAATGCTCTCACTGACTTCTCTGCTCACCAAACCCTCAAGCTAATTGGTTACATAAAGCATAGGAAGGTCATCATTCTTGTTGATAGTGGATGCACCCATAATTTTATTCATCGCTGCATTTCCCAAGAAAATCATTTCTATATCCATGCAGTCAATAATTTCCAAATCATGATTGTCAATGGCAACTTCATGAAATGTGGAGGGCATTGTGAAAATGTGTGTCTCCAAATTGGTGACTACCACCTGAAATCTCATATGTTTGCTATCGACATGGGCGGTTGTGACATTGTGTTGGGTGCAGACTGGCTAAGGACTTTGGGTCCCATTCTCATGGATTTTAAGGAATTAACCATGCAATTCGACTAGGAGGGACAACAATTTAAGTTCCAAGGCACCAGCGTCGGATCACATGAGATCATTAGTTCCCATTGCATGGAAAAGATGCTCAAAAAAGGTCATTATGGCATTATTTCCCAACTCCATGCCATACAAGCAACTGAGACACCCTTTGTGCCACAAGACCTCCAATCCATCCTCTCTAAACATCAAGTGGTATTTTCCACTCCCCAGGGACTCCCTCCTTCTCATGGTGTTCATGATCATTCCATTCCCCTTGTACCAGGAAGCCTTCCTCCCAATATCCATCCCTACTGTCACCCCTTTTCCCAAAAAATGAAATTGAGAAAATGGTTCAAGAACTGCTTAACACAGGCATTATCCGCCCTAGTACGAGCCCCTACTCTTCTCCTGTGGTCATGGTACTGAATAAATAAGGTTCTTGGCGCATGTGTCCTGACTTTCGCGCCCTCAACAAACTCACGATTAAAGACAAGTTTCCCATTCCTATCATTGATGACCTCTTGGATGAATTGAGTGGCACCCAATTCTTTACTAAACTTGATCTTCATTCTGGCTACCACTAGATCTGTATGAAAGAGACAAACATTCCTAAGACTACCTTTAGAACTCATGAGGGCCACTATGAGTTTTTGGTCATTCCCTTTGGCTTGTGTAATTCCCCCTCCACCTTCCAAAGCCTCATGAATCATGTCTTCCATCCTTTTCTCTATCATTTTGTCTTAGTTTTATTTGATGATATCCTCATCTATAGAAAAACCTGGACAGACCATCTTGCTCATGTGGATCGAGTTCTCCGTCTACTCTCTCAGCACCAACTTTTCCTGAAACAATCTAAATGTGATTTTGGCACCTCGGAAGTCGAGTACTTGGTTCATCTTGTTGGCAAGGATGGTGTCAGGGTGGATCCTAAAAAGATTGAAGCTATGCAAGAATGGCCTCACCCAAAGACTATAAAAAGATTGTGTGGATTTCTGGGCTTAACAGGTTATTATCGCAAGTTTGTTAGTAATTATGGAAATATTGCGGCACCTATCATTGCACTCCTTAAAAAGAATTCTTTCACTTGGAATCCAGCAACTGCTTAAGCTTTTCAAACCTTGAATATGGCCATGTGCACCACTCCAGTCCTGGCCCTTCTTGATTTCACAAACACATTTGTCCTGGAATGTGATGCTTCATGGAAAGGAATTGGCGCTATCCTTTTGCAAGAGGGTCGGCCTTTGGCCTTTAACAACAAACAACTGTTTGAACAAAATTTGGGCAAATCAATCTATGAAAAGGAAATTTTGACTATTCTACATGTCGTTGATCTTTGGCGCCCTTATCTATTGGGGTAATGCTTCCAAATTAAGACAGATAATCAAAGCCTCAAGTATTTTCTGGAACAATGCATTTCCTCCCCAGAGCAACAAAAATGGGTGACTAAGCTCTTTGGATATGATTACAAGATCATTTACAAGAAAGGAAAAGACAATGTGGTTGCGGATGCAATTTCCCGAAAATATGAATATGAAGGATCCCTTTTTTCTCTCTCCTTCATTGTACCAGTTGGACGAAGAAGGATCCATTTGGCTACATCCACAAGCAGTTTTGGACCAGCGTGAGCGTCGCTTGTGTCAACGAACCATCAAGGAAGTGTTAGTCCAGTGGAAAGATACAACTCTAGTAGATGCCACTTGGGAACCAACTACTATTATGCAACAATTTTCACATCTCAAGCCTTGAGGAAAAGGATTTTTTTAAGGGGGGGGGGGCATGTTAGGGACCTAACCCCTCATGTATATAGAACAATATATTTGGATGTGATAAAGGTCAATATTAATAAGGCCTTGCAATAAAGTAGAATAAGTCGAATGTAAGAAGACCTAATAGAAGCTTCTGATTCTAGAAGGATCTTCCTCTAGATGGTTCTTTTGATAGACACATTTAGTATAAATAGGAGTAGAGGGTATGAGAACCCTATCTTGGATATTATTGTAATAGATCTCTGCTCGACTAGAGGTTTCACCCTCGAAGAGGCAATTGAACATTGCTCTCAAGATCAGAGTGCTCTTTCTGGTGTTATTCTGATATCATTTCAGTGTTATTGTGGTGTTGTTCTAGTTATATTGTTGTTTATCTGCCATTTCTAGCATTTTATTTATGTTCTGCATACTTTTTATATCTGTAATATTACACAAGTTGGTTTCTTTTGATGCTAATGATCCATCTTTTAAGAGGGTGGATTTTTTAGTGAAATGGTTTGCAGTTTGATTGTTCTCTCAAAGGACATGGAAGAAGTTGATTTTAGTGAAGTTGAGGGTCCCTTTTTTCCATATCAAGTATTGCATCAAGATTATGATCAATAACACTATTTTTGGAGACCATTTTGTCGATGACAAGCCTTGAATCCCCCACAACAATCAAAGATTGAATGTTAGATTCAATTGATAAATTTAGCCCCTGCATTAATGCATAAGATTCCACTATATTGTTTGATTCCATACCAAGATCCCAATCATATCTCAGTATTATTGTTCCTCTAGAGCTTATAATAATATTCCACACATGACATCCCAAAGTTAGACTAGTTATATATTAAACTACTTATGTTATGGCAATTCTTCTTTTTCAAAATTTTATTTTATTTAATATAATGACTACACATTTTTATCATTTAATTTTCTTTATTATTTTTTCCATGAAAAAAATGTAATTTTCATTCAAGAAGAATAAAAATTACAATCATAAGGTGCTCGTAGCACTGTCTAGAAAGGTCATTCAAGAGGAAAAAAAGAAATACCATGCTCAGAGCAAAAAAAATATCATATATTAGTGAAAAGGCATTGTCACTTACAAGGACTCACTGACTTCCATATTACATATTGACATCTTCAAGGATTCCAAACTACCATGTAGCAAAGTAAAAACTAGATCATAAACATAATTTTTTTTTAAAAGACATCAAGAGTAGACTACCTCACTAAAACATAATGACCATCGTGTCCTTCAGAAAGAATAAAATGACTTTCCATTAGTTCCAGTCCTTATTTAGAGAGTTTGTCAACAACTTGATTATGTTCTCTAAATATATTGGTGAAACAAATGTCCTATAAGTTTCCTGTGATGCAGGAGCATCATCGACTCATCAAGCGAGCCAGCACATCAAGCAGAGATCAGTTGGACAAACCAACCCAAATTTTTGAAAATGCTTTGGGATTGTTGCGCAAATATTTAATGAAGCCATTTATGAAGGCGCACTTGTATATTGTATTGGACCTTGAGTGGAAAGCTCTCGTCCTTAGGTAGATAGACGACATTTAATTTAGTTAATGTTGGTAGATAGGAATTTATTTTAGATTTGATAGCTTTAGAGTCCAAGAGGGAAAATGGATATAGACACCCTCATTTTGTACATTGTATCATTATCAAGAGCAGGAGCAAGAAAAGAAGAGCAAGCAGAGAATTGTATGAAGAACCCCATGTACAGGCATTTGAATTAATAGAATATAATTTGATTCAAATTCATGGTTGTGTGATTTCTCTGTGTATTGATGTTATGCTCATGGATGTTTGCTTCCTTTCATACATGTGCTTTTATATGCTGTGTATGTGATTTCATGGTTGAATTGAAGTCTGAGAGGGTGAGTGAATGAGTTTCAATTGTTTCTCTTTCTGAGTAAGGATTCCTGCAAGGAGTGCAGTTGAAGTCGTCCGCAAGGAGTGCATTGACAGAAGGCTCAGGTGGTTTAACTCTTGTTCTCAATTCACTCAAGCAGACCTGTTGCTGCAGACGTGCGCAGAGTCAAAGAAAGTCGAACACTTGAAGTGTTTGCAGAGTTGCCGCAAGGAGTGCGTGCAAAAGAGACCTCTTTTCTAAGAGGCTGAGAAGCTGAAAAAGCTCAGGAGGGACAAAGACTTCAAATCTGTTGAAGGATCGCATAGGAGGTTTTGTGTTAGGAAATATTCAAGGAAGGGGGGGAGTGACGGTTGAGATCTTATGGAGGAGCTCATGGAAATCCTATCATCCGTCCGATCCATCAAGAGTAGTGAGGAAGTTACAGCCACGCCAGGAGTTCAAGCTCAGAATACCGTGAGTCGTTGGATTATCCTCTGGTTACCCATCAATCGTCCGATTGGACAGAAGTTGTAAAGGGGTTAAGTCCGTGTGAGCATCGGGGTTTCAAAAGTGAAGAAGTTGGAGACCTTTCGAGTCTCGAAATATCGATGGAGAATCCTAGCCGTTGATCTTGACAGGACACATGTCAGAAACCTGGAGAGAGTCGGGAATCGGAGAATCGGAGTTTTCGAGCACACAAAAATCTTGTCATACGAAATCGTGATCCGCGATTTCCCGATAAGATCTGAATTGTTCATTTTTGAGGACGCGTGTCAGTAGATCCAGAAGGGTTGGAGTTCGAAGCATCGGGGATTTTGAAGGTAAGAAACCCTTGCCGTTTGGATTTGCAATACGCGAAATCCCGACAGAAGAGTCGTGTGGGCCACAGGTGGAGCTAGTGGAGGACAAGTGTCAGACATCTGGGAAGAGTCAGGAATTGGCATATCAGAGTTCTTGAGGACAAGGAACTCGAGACATTTCAAGTCCTGAACCCCGGAGGAAATCAGGATCATTCATCGAGAGGATGCGTGGTAGAAATATACGCCATAGGAGAAAATCCCGACAAGGAGTCAATCCATCGGTGTTTGGAGTTCATCGGGATATCGGGGATCCCGGTGACCAGTGGTTTATGCACTTTGAAATCGTGATCCGTGAAACCCCGACAAATGGGGGACAGTTGTCAGCATTGCGGGCTGAAGGAAGAGTCGTAGTGGGAGCCAGTTTTCAGCTTGACGGCGGATCAGTGTTCGAGAAATCAGGAAACCCACGGGTAAGTGTTTTGTAGCACTAGAATTCCCGTAACCCCGACGGGGTGAGACAGTGGTCATAGGTTAACGGTCCTATGGTTCGAAGCCTATAGCCGGAGGGCTATCGTGAAAAAGGCGAGTCGCGATTCGGGGAATCGCAAGTCTTGGGGACACGAGTATTTCGACATCGCAAACCCCGAAATCCCGACGGGAGTTATTGTTGTGGTCATATAGGGGCCAGTCGCGTGGATTAAAGGCTTAGCCAAGTGGGATGAGGCAAAAAAGGGGCTCATCGGAGATCAAGGAATCGACGTTTCAAGTCACCAGAACATCGTGGGTGTCAAACTCCCGATAGAAGGAACCCCGATAAAAGAAGGGGAGTCTCGAAAGAGATTTCTGTGGGTGAAATATTTCCCGATAGGGAAATATGGAGAACCTTAGAGTTCTCCAGGCCGAAGGAGGAGAAAGATCTTGTGAGTGGACGTGCCCGTGGTTGGCGCACCTGCGTCAAGTGGTATCAGAGCTTAGAAAAGCTTCTTTTCTTTCTGTAGCAGAGGAAAAGGAGAATTCACCATGCCACCAAGGAGAACAGGTAGACAATCGCCCGATCCAGAGGAGGAAAGGGAATTGTCCAGAGACAGAGGTAGACAAGTGAAAAATCCAGACATGGAGAGAGAAATGTGTAATCTTCGTGCCAGAATGGAGGACATGGAAACATCGCAAAGGCGCAAAGATGATGCAAGAGACACCAGTGAATCTGAGGATGAAGGTGATGTTGGACATAGAGAAGAGGAAATCCTGGTGGAAGATGCAGCAAGTGAACGCTTACTTAAAGCTGTTGTAAGGATGAGTACAAAGGTGAAAATGGCATTCCAGTCTATGAGGGAAATCTGGATGGAGAAGAGCTGCTAGATTGGATTAGAGCTCTAGACACTTACTTTGACTATGAAGATATTGAAGAGGATAAGAAGGTCAGGCATTCCGTCACAAGGTTAAAAGGACATGCAGCCTTATGGTGGGATGAACTGCAAGCTGATAGGCGTTTCCAAGGCAAGCAGAAGATTAATAGCTGGGACCGGATGATTGCAAAGATGAAAGCAAAATTCATTCCCAAGGATTATCAAATTTATCTGTTCAGGAGGATGCAGAACCTGAGACAGAAGCTGATGACAGTGAAAGAATACACTGAGGAATTTTACAGGTTGAATATCAGGGCAGGTCATCGCGAAAGCAATGACGAAAAGGTGGCCAGGTATATGAATGGCCTGAGGTATGAAATTCAGGATGAAATAAGTATGGCAACCATCCGAACGGTGGAGGATGCTTACCAATTGGCTCTGAAAGCTGAGGAGAAGCTGAGCCGTAAACAAAGTCAGAGGGGCTGAGGCAGAAGTCATCCCAGAGGCAAAGCAGTTGCCCAAGATAAATACCAGAAGCCCAAGGAGGAATGGAAGAAACCTCAGGGAAAAGTTGAAAGAGGTGGAACCTCACAGAGAGGACCATATGTTGAACAACGAGGACAGCAAAATGAACAGAGAGGAGGATATGCTGATAATAATAGGTTTCCTCATACCAGAGGTAGAGGAAGAGGAAGAGGTGGAGTAATCACATGCTTCACTTGTAGAAAGAATGGGCACAGGTCGTTTGAGTGTCCAGAGAAAACGAAAGAAACCAGAAAGACTCACATTGTCGAGGCATAGAGGCGAGATGCTGAGGTAGAATACGTTGAAGGCGGAAGATCACTGGTAATGCGGAAAGTCCTTTTGACGCCAGAAAAGGAGATGTAAAATTCAGCGCAGAGGAACAGTCTTTTTAGGACTGCTTGCAAGACCAAGGATAGAGTGTGCAAGGTCATTGTGGACAGCGGGAGCACAGATAATCTCGTTTCAACCGAGATGGTAGAAAAACTGGAGCTGGAGACAACTGATCATCCGAGTCCATATAAAGTTGCATGGCTACAGAAGGGACATCAGGTAAGTGTCACTAAACAATGCTTAGTTGACATTAAAATAGGAGGATATAATGACAAGATTCTATGTGATGTCATTCCTATGGATGTTTGTCATTTATTGTTGGGTAGACCATGGCAATATGACAGAAATGTGATTCATGATGGGAGGATGAGCACATATACCCTGGAGAAGAATGGGAGAAACCACACGTTGCATCCAATTGAGGGTAAAGAGGTGAAACCGGAAGTAAGTAACACAGTACTTCTCATGAGTGGGAAGGAACTTCTTACAGAAGTTAAGAAGAAGGAGGATCCACAATTCTTTGTGGTCAGAAAGCCGAGAATTGTTCTGACTAGCACAAGAGTGGACGATTTACCAGAAGAAGTTCAGGGACTGCTGGAAGAGTTCACTGATATTGTAGTGGACGAACTACCTCATTCGTTGCCACCGATGAGGAGTGTGAGTCATCATATAGACCTCATACCAGGAGCTAGTTTGCCAAACAAAGTCGCGTACAGATTGACGCCGCAGGAGAATGAATAAGTTAAGATACAGGTCCAGGATTTGTTGGGCAAAGGATTAGTCAGGGAAAGCCTAAGCCCGTGTGTTGTTCCGACAGTACTCAGTCCAAAAAAAGACGGAGGCTGGAGGATGTGCACTGATTCAAGAGCCATCAACAAGATAACTATCAGGTATAGATTCCCATTGCCAAGAATGGATGATTTGATGGATTGCTTAAGTGGGGAATTTTTTTTTTCAAAGATAGATTTGAAGAGTGGATATCACCAGATCCGCATGAGAGAAGGCGATGAGTGGAAGACAGCATTCAAGACAAACGAAGGTTTGTATGAATGGCTTGTCATGTTGTTTGGCTTGACAAACGCACCAAGTACCTTTATGAGGTTGTTGAATGAAGTCCTGAAGGATTTCATTGGCAAATTTGTCATCGTGTATCTGGATGACATATTGGTTTTCAGTAAGACAAAGGCAGAGCATTTGAAGCATTTGGCTATTGTGATGAAGAAGCTACAGCAGGAGAAGCTATTAATTAACATGAAGAAATCCTCATTCATGAAGACAGAACTCATTTATTTGGGGTTTGTTATTTCAGCAAATGAATTAAAGATGGATCTGGATAAAGTGGAGGTAATTAAGAATTGGCCATCGCTAAGAAATATTTTCGAGGTGAGAAGTTTTCATGGACTGGCTAGTTTCTACCGAAAATTCATCAGGAATTTCAGTGGAATTAGTTCAGCAATGATGGATACAGTGAAGAAAAGACATAAATATTTTCACTAGACTGAAGAGGCTGAGAAGAGCTTCAATCTGTTGAAGTAGAAGATCATAGAGCAACCGGTTTTAGTGTTGCCAGATTTTCAAAAGACATTTTAGGTAAAATGTGATGCAAGCGAGTTTGCAATCGGAGCGGTCTTGAGTCAGGAGGACAGACCAATTGCATATTTCAGCGAGAAGCTGAATGAGGCAAAATAAAAGTACTCCATGTATGATAAAGAATTCTATGCCATCATCCAGGCATTGAAAAAATGGAGGCACTATTTGATTCCAAAATAATTTGTTTTATATAGTGATAACCATGCATTACAGTTTGTGACTCAACAGGAAAAGTTGAATCAGAGGCATGTTAAATGGGTTGAATACATGCAAAATTTCACTTTTGTAATTAAGCATATTTCTGGTACTGCTAACAAAGTGGCTGATGTTTTGAGCAGGAAATGTTTGTTGTTGCAGGAGTTCAAAGTAAGGACGTTAGGCTTTGATGATATGAGTGACATGTATGCAAATGATCAGGATTTTAAAGAAGCGTATGAAGCAGCTGAGAACCCAATTCTTAGAGACAGAGGCTAGTGGATAGAGTACATGATCTAGGAAGGATTTCTATTTAAAGGCAATCAGATATGTATTCCGAAATGCTCCATGAGGGAGAACCTATTGAAAGAGAAACATAGCGGAGGCTTAACAGGACACTTCGGCCATGACAAGACATTCACGAAGTTGAGCGAATCATGTTTTTGGCCAAGGATGCAAGCAGAAGTTAAAAGGTTCGCTGACCGATGTCGAATTTGCCAACATTCGAAGGGAAGAAAGAAGAATGCGGGTTTTTATCAGCCATTGCCCATACCAGGGAGGCCATGGGAGGCGATCAGCATGGATTTTATATTGGGTTTACCAAAGACACAAAGAGGTGTTGATTCAATCTTTGTGGTAGTAGATAGGTTTTCCAAGATGGCACATTTTATCCCATGCCAGAAGACCAGTGATGTGACTCACATCGCAAATCTATTCTTCAGAGAGGTCGTTCGACTTCATGGATTGCCGAAAAGCATAGTTTCGGACAGAGACACAAAATTCATAGGGCAATTCTGGAGGACATTATGGAAGAAGCCGGGGTCTAACTTGATGTTTAGTTCTTCTTATCATCCTTAGACAGATGGGAAAACAGAAGTGGTGAACAGAAATCTGGGAGACTTGCTGAGAACCCTGGTGATAGAGCACCATAGCAGCTGGGATAGCATATTACCACAGGCAGAGTTTGCATACAACGATTCAATGAATTGGAGCACAGGAAAGAGTCCATTTCAGGTTGTATATGGGATGCAGCCGAGAGGAGTTTCTGAATTAAGGGATTTGGAACAGACTGCTACTAGCAGCTCTAGTGCAGAAGAGTTCGCTGAAGCAATGAAGGAACTTCACAGCCAGGTGAAGGAGCGACTAATGAAATCAAATTAGGAATACAAGCGTAGGGCAGATCAGCATCGAAGACAACTTCGACTCAAAGTTGGTGATCTGGTTCTGGCACATTTGAGGAAGGAAAGGTTCCTAAGAGGAACATACAATAAATTAAAGATGAAGAAAATCGGGCCATGCAAAGTCTTGAAGAAATTCAGAGAGAATGCTTATGAGATTGAGTTGTCGGAGGGCATCGGAATATCTCTGATATTCAATATCACAAATTTATACCCATACAGAGCTGGAGAAGCATACACTGGAACTGAGCAGCCAGTGATCCAGTGGATGAAACAATTTCCAGTTGCAGAAAAGCCACAGATGGAATTCATACTGGACAAAAGAGTGGGTAAGAAGACCCGAAGGAAGGAATACTATGAGTATCTGGTCAAATGGAAGGGCCACCCAGTGGAAGATGCCAGCTGGGAAACTGAAGCAGAGGTTCAGAAGCATGGACAGATCGTGCAGGAGCTCATGGACAAGAGCCCATGAATGTTTTCAATCCGAGGAGTATGATGCAGGAGCATCACCGACTCATCAAGCGAGCCAGCACATCAAGCGGAGATCAGCTGGACAAACCAACCCAAATTTTTGAAAATGCTTTGGGATTGTTGCGCAAGTCTTTAATGAAGCCATTTATGAAGGTGCACTTGTATATTGTATTGGACCTTGAGAGGATAGATCTCATCCTTAGGTAGATAGACGACATTTAATTTAGTTAATGTTGGTAGATAGGAATTTATTTTAGATTTGATAGCTTTAGAGTCCAAGAGGGAAAACGGATATAGACACCCTCATTTTGTACATTGTATCATTATCAACAGCAGGAGCAAGAAAAGAAGAGCAAGCAAAGAATTGTATGAAGAACCCCATGTACAGGCATTTGAATTAATAGAAAATAATTTGATTCAAATTCATGGTTGTGTGATTTCTCTGTGTATTGATGTTATGCTCATGGATGTTTGCTTCCTTTCATACATGTGCTTTTATATGTTGTGTATGTGATTTCATGGTTGAATTGAAGTCCGAGAGGGTGAGTGAATGAGTTTCAATTGTTTCTCTTTCTGAGTAAGGATTCTTGCAAGGAGTGCAGTTGAAGTCGTCCACAAGGAGTGCGTTGACAGAAGGCTCAGGTGGTTTAACTCTTGTTCTCAATTCACTCAAAAGTGAAAGTGGTTTTTTGAAGTCGTGCAAGGAGTGTGCAAGATACCAGATATATAAAATATGCAGAACAGAAACGAAATGCTAGAAATGACAAAATAACAGTAAAATATCTAGCATAATCTTCACAATACACAGAAATGAGATACGAAATAGCAACAGAAATAACACTTGAATCAGATAGCAATGTTCATAGGCCTCTTCGAGGGGGCAACCTCCAATCGAGCAGCGCTCTATTACAATAATATCCAAGCTAGGGTTCTCATACCCTCGACTCCTATTTATACTAAAAAGAAGCATCTAGAGGAAGA
>ML789323.1:608677-618880 GCA_009831015.1 Picea engelmannii
GGTAATTACATAAAGGGCACATGCTAGGCCCAACCTTACACCTTCTCTACAAATGATCCAAAGTTAAAACAATATCCGAGAGTGCAACCCACATGATCAATTTAAATTTGGCCAGTGCCTTTACCTTCCATAGATATTTCCACCACTAACAAACCACCACCTCACCAATTGTAAACAAAGCATGATACCCCAGCTTCACTGAATATCAATCTCCAACCTTATTGTAGCTCCAGATAGGTTCATCAAGATTCTCACATAATATGATATGAGCCCTATAAAGTTCCATGACAAATAGCTCCCAAAACCTTTCAAACTCACCATTCAAATCTAGATCAATTTAGTTCAACCAACCTTGTCTCCATAAGGTTGTTTCCATAAGTTTATTAATTAAGGTATGATCTCCTAGTTTCTCTTAGATGAAGAACCAAGTCCTCATGAATAAATATATCCCAATTACAACTCGTAATAACATCCACTCTAATAGTCACTTAAGTCCCATCACCCACCCGCTAATCTAGTTGAGATCCTATAACAGGAAAGGACAAAGTCAAAGCCTTTCATTGATTGGATACATTTTGAACAAATTTGTGTTCTTTTCTAATCCAAAAAACCAATGAGTTTGGAGCTATATACTTCTGGATCAAGATACCACTTCAAAGGTTATCCTTTGTGAGGATTGACCATAAGGATCTTGCTTCCAAGGAGAGACCAAACAAGTGTATATTATTAAGGCCCCACCCACCGATTGCCTTAGGACCAACCAACTTCGGCCACCTCGCCCAATGTAACCCTTTAAACTCAAAGAAACCTTGCCAAAGGAAGTTATAGTCGAACTTTCATATTTTCTCCAATATACCTTTTGGAATGTGAGCCAAAGTATGCCAATAAACATGAATGGTGTCTAGGATTGATTTGACTAGAACGAGCCGCCCCCACATGACACCCACTGATTGCACTGAATTTTAATGTTTTTCTTGACTTTAGAAACTAGCCACCGCCAATCAGCCTTCCCATAACAATTTGGGTTCAAATTAAAACCTAAATATTTAAGTCCCTCATTCAAATCCAGGTGTTGTTATGGAAAATACCCGTTGAATTGAATAACCTTCTCCTCACCCAATCTTGTAGTAAACATAGCAGAATTTTCTCCATTAACCTCCAACTCTCTAGCATACTTTTATTTATCATATTTTTCAAATAAATAAATTAAACATTATTTTTCATTACTTTGATAAAATAAATATCTCTCCATTCTATCATTTCATTAATTTAATAAAATAAATAGCTGTTGAATTTTTCTGGAAATAATTATTTGTCCAACATTTTAAGTGGACACTCCACCAGAATAATTTCAATTGGAATATGGCCACAATCTTAGCCAATCCTGGAAACCCCTCATCCTCCATCTAGGAAACTAAATTGTTTTTAACCCTTTCTTGATCTTGTGTTAATTTTTCTTACCTTTTGACTTCCTTTCCTCGCCCTTGATTTCCCTCTGGTTTACTTTTATCCCCCCTCTTTTCCTTAGGCCTCTTTTCTATTATTAAAATTGTTTTATTCCCCCACTCCTCTCAATTTACTCTCAACTTGTAACCCCTCATTTTTTAGTCTTTTAATTTCTTCTTCCTTTATTAACAACTATTCTGAACTGCTAAAGATAAATCTGATTGGATGCTTGACCCAAGCGTTTACCAAATTCCTTGCTTCTATGAAAAATCTTACATAGGTCAAATTGGTAGGTCCTTCAAATCGCATCTTAAAGAGCATATCATTGATAATACCCACAACCGAATCTCAAAATAAGCTATTGTTGAACACTCATTTAAATCCAAGCACCTAATTTGCTTTGACTAAACAAAAAAATATCCTTAACCCATCATTACTCCTCTCGCCTAATCCGGGAAGCTCTTGAAATTGGAAAACATCTTAATAACTTTAATTGCGAAGATGGCTACAAATTGAGCCAATCCTCGAAACCCACCATTCATCACCTTAATAATTAAACTTCCTCTATTTAGATGCTAGTCACCTAGTTGTCTTCATCCTTTCCCTCTTTTTTTTCCTCGCTCTCAACGTGTTCCTTGCTTGCCTTTATCCTTTTGAAATTATTTTTTATCATTGTTTTTTTGTGCCTAACCTATTCTCTTTATTTTATCTTATTATCAATACTAAAACTAAAGTATCCTATCATTAATATTAATCTATCTTAATAATTAATTCTATATCTTTATTTTCATTAATAATTTATTAAATTTTCTCAACGACTATCTCTTATTCGGTTTGCATTAGTATATTTATCTCACATTAAATATATTTCTTTTATCATTAATCTAAGTCAACCCTTTATTCAATTCTTCATTTTAATACTTTATAATTTCTTTAATATTTTATCCCATTAGATATCTTTAATACTTTAATATTTTATCACCTAATTTCAATGGCTATCTCTTCAACGAACACTTAACAATCTTCCCCTTTAAATTCAATCTCAATATTCAATCTTACTCAAAATGTTAAATGTTTCAAAACATCATACATAATAATCATTTTAATAAATTTATTTTATTTATCTTTCCTTTATTCATCCCATCATATTTTAAATATCCTTCTTAAAAATAAATATAAATCTTAAATAATGAAAACACAACTTTTTAATATATAATTTTTTCAATAAACAAATTATTTAAATTATTCGTATCCAATAACCCATAACCCATGCTTTGCTTTTAGGAGAAAATGTTAAAAATAATAAATTCAAACATTAGAGCCAACTCTAAAAGATAATGTAGAATATTCG
Source organism: Picea engelmannii (assembly GCA_009831015.1). Taxonomy (NCBI): domain Eukaryota; kingdom Viridiplantae; phylum Streptophyta; class Pinopsida; order Pinales; family Pinaceae; genus Picea; species Picea engelmannii. The sequence goes on from ML789323.1 coordinate 611,475, forward strand.
TGAGTTGTAACATCATTTAAAGTGTCTAATTTTCTCTTTGAAAATTGTGATACAAATATGTATTCAATGTCTCCTTTATTTGCGAGTAGTCATAGTTGAAAACCTCTCAGTAAAATACAAGTATAATAAATTAAACAATTCATTAAAAAATAAAAATATCTAAGTTTAAAAGAACAAGAAAATAGGAAAGTTTATCATTTTCTTAGATTTGCAAAAGTCAATTTAAACTTTAAAAAAAGTCATGTCAGAAAATAACTTTATTGGAATAAAGTCTTTAATTATACACTTCACATTAAATATAAAAAATTAATATTAATTTATTTATTTTTACTTCAATCATATATATATATATGTTCCTAACATATATTTTAAAGTTTTTAATTATATAAAAACAATAAAGTTTTTAATTATTATTTATATGTTTGTAGATAATAATTATATGGATATGAAGTTTAGGGTTGTAATATATTTAAAAAAATCTTGGATAAAGATAAAAGAAATCTAAAAGAATTTAATAACGCAATCTCAAAATTAAAGACAATACACTGTATTATATCCTCTTCATGGAAGTAATTATTTTCTCCATTGAGAGCATTGCTATGATTAGATACTTAATGTACAAGAATAAGATAAACAACATGGATGACAAGAGGCTCCCCAAAATTGCTTCAAACTCTAGCCAAAATCACCAATGGCTCAAGCAGGGATGACATAAAGATGCCAAATCTTAGCTAAATCATTTGGGAATACAAGAAGAAGCCATCATACATAAAATTGATAATGTTACACATATTATCACTTCTATATTTAAGGAGAATATGTGGTATAATAAAGAATTAGTGGATAAAAAGAAATTGAGATGCTACAAGGAGGTCGTCAACCCTGATTTAGAAGATCAAAATTACCTCTCAGTTTTGAAAAGTGCAAAGAAGAAAATCAGTATTGATAAAACAAGAACAAAATCTCATGAGCTACATAGTGAATCTGGGCATTGGACAACTCCCAAAACACCATGGGATGAGAGAATATGTCACATTTGTGACACTAAACGGGTAGAACATGAAAAACAATTCTTGTTGGATTGCCCTGCCTATAACCATATTAGATCTCAATTTAAAAATATTTTCCACATTACAGACCTTCCTAACCTCCTAATTCATCAAAACTATGATGATCTTGGAATACTTCTCTCGATACCTTTTTAGCATAGAAATGCAATTTTAAAGAAATTGAAGTAATATGTTACCTTCTTAAGGTTCAATAGATCAATTGGTCATAGTGGATGTTAATCATCATCGTAGTCGTCGTCGTCGTCGTCGTAGTCGTCGTCGTCGTCGTCGTCATCATCATCATCGTCGTCGGCGTCGTCGGCGTCGGCGGCGTCGGCGTCGGCGTCGTCGTCGTCGTCGTCGTCGTCGTCATCATCATCATCATCATCATCATCATCATCATCATCATCATCATCATCATCATCATCATCATCATCATCATCATCATCATCATCATCATCATCATCATCATCATCATCATCATCATCATCATCATCAATCATTACTAGTGTAAATTTATCTTTAATATGAATTTATAAGACACTAAGAAGATCTAATTTTTCTAGTTGCAAACTTTTAAAAATATTAAAAATTAAAGAAATGTTTGCAACTAAAAAATTTAATTCCTCTTGTAACATGATCAATCCAAATTAAAAATGAATTTACACTAATTCCATTAATAATATGTGCTATCGTATATTTATCTTGAATAATATTTATTCATTTTATAAGCATTCATTATATTCATATTTTACTTTTGTTGGTATTTTATTTATGTACTCTCCCTAATCTGATCACATTTATTTTATATGAATTTTATTAATCTTATATTTTTTGGGTTATGTTATTTTATATGAATTTTATTAATCTTATATTTTGGGGTTATGTTTTTGCATTTTATCTACATTATTTAATTTCAATATAATATATTATGTAATTCACCCTAACTTTTAACATATTAATATTGATGTCTTCACTCTATTTTTATTTAACATAATTTGTTATTATTAAAGTGTAATATCACAAAAATCAATATAAAAAATAATTTTACATTATCTCATTAAAAATTAATGAATCAAACTATTTTTATATATATAATTTATAGAAGGTGGGAGGGGACATTAATAGGAAACCATTTTTCTATATATAATTTATAGAGGGTGGGAGGGGGGTATTAATAGGAAGTGGGAGGGGGGCATTAATAGGAAAATATATTATATTCTCCTATTAATAATATAGAGGGTGGGAGGGGAACATTAATAGGAAAATATAATATATTTTCTTATTAATGCCCCCCCTCTCACCTTGGGGGACATTAATAGGAAAATATAATATATTTTCCTATTAATGCCCCCCCTCCCACCCTGGGGGCATTAATAGGATAATATAATATATTTTCCTATTAATGACCCCTCCTCCCACCCTCTATATTATTAATATAATATAATTTTATTAAAGTAATGTACAATAATGCATTATTATTAATATATTAATATTTTATATAAAGTTGATATTGAAATATTTGGGTTATGTTATTTTATATGAATTTTATTAATCTTATATTTTTGGGGTTATGTTTCTTGTATATTTATTTGCATTTTATCTATATTGTTTAATCTCAATATATTATCTAATTCACCCTAACCTTTAAAATACTAATATCGATGCCTTCACTTCATTGTTATTTAACATAACTTGTTATTATTGAAGTACAATATCAAAAAAATCAATATAAAAAAATAATTTTACACTATCTCATTAAAAATTAGTGAATCAAATCTATATATAGTTGAAAGTAATGTACAATAATGCATTATTATCAATATATTAATATTTTATATAAAGTTGATATTGAAATATTCTACTTAAAAGACATATTGAAATATTTTTTTTGTTATATATATAATGTCATGTATCAACTACTCGATCTTCACTTTTTTTAATAAAAAAATTAATTGTCACTTGTCAACTTCATGTTGAGCACAAAACAAATTACACATATTGTAAAAAGTGCTTATGAGTGCAATAATGAGATATTTCATATGATTGGATTTTATAATGTGCATGTCTACCTTTTCTTTAGATTAAATCAAAGATGCCTACAAACTCTAAGGGGTTATTAAATTTCGTGTCCATAAATTATGAAGTTAAAAAGTGGATAAATTTAATCATTTTTTTGTCAAACTTATTCTTTAAATTCAATAGAAAATTTTCCTAAAATAACAATTTCATTTTCATGATATTTATGACCCTGAAATTTTGTCCATGCAATTTTTAGCTTTTCTTAAAAAGATCTAAACCATCATAATTAAAAATAAAAAAATTGAAATTTTATCTTAAAATTTCTAAATCTAAATAAAATTTAAATTTATGTATTTTCAATTTACTTATTAATCTTTACTAGCTTGATATACTATTCATTCTTATTTAAATAAGTTAAAATATAATTCTAGAAGTAAAAAATATATCAGTATTACTTTTATTTAACCTCGTGTTCTATGACCCCGGAAGGGGTGCCATCCAAGTGCCATGCTGCAAGAAGTTCAGATCCTCGTGACACCCCCCAATCACCTCGATTAGCATCCCGACATCGCTCATTAACTCTTGATATTCCCTCTTTGTGTGACGTCACTGCAGCTGGCTTTCACCATGAACTCTACTCATGTGAAGTTGAAGGGTCTCCATATCCTTTTGCACCTTAAGATCGATGTCTTCTATAGGAAGGATCTTATGTTTTCCTTCTATTCCGATCTGCATGCACTCTCGTTACTCACACTTAGCTTGTCGCCCTTCCCCTGTCATAGGTTATTCTCCCTGGTCACGTGATTCTTCTCCACCATCACCACTCTTAGTGACCACCTTTCCTGGTTTTCTCTCATGCCCAAAGAGCGCGCCAGATCGATTCGGGATGGCTCTCGCTCTGTCCCGAGAGGTCAAATTCCCCACACTCATCACCCCTTTGGTTCTTTTTGTGTCTATCCTTTCCATTGTTTGATGGAAAATCACATCTCTCCTCCTCCCACTGAGGCCGAAGAAGTCAAGCCAACCACCTTTCCAACAACCTCCTCCTTCACCACCACCCATTTCCCCAACCAAGAAGGCACCTCTATTTCTATCCCTTCGCCCCCCAACATGGTGTCACTAATGCACAATGAGAAGTCATCATGGAGCTTCGTCGAGATAATGTTGAGCATGAATTTTTCCAAGAGATATATGGAGAAATGTCTAGATTGGCTTCTAGATTCGGGTGCAGTGAACCCAATACGACACAATGAGGAGGACCTGCTCCAGGAAATAATGGCCCCCAAGTGGTCAGATTCGTCAAGGCATTCCTTCCCTTACAACTCTCTTAGTAAATAGCCTCTCATGGACTATTATATTTTGTATTTTGTAACTTTTGTTTGGCCCATCAAACCTCAAAGATATTTTTGTTGGTATATTTACATGCCCATAATAACTTATCTTAGTCGAAACTCTATAATTGTGCCAGTAAGTAGTAGTCAGAGTATGATTTTATGGAAATTTTATACCTGGTGGTGGGGTTGGTTTCCTTCTATGGCAGCCTCAACACCAATATCTAGAACTTCTTCTATAATTTATGCTCATGAAAGGTAATACAAATGAGTAGCTTTTTTTCCAGCAGAAAAAATTTGCTCAATTATATTATTAAATATAATATGTTCTCACATCAAATACAACAACAGAGAGATATTGATGACATGTATCTTTCGCCAGGAAATTGGTCTACAAGCCAAGACAGTTGCGAGAGATCAATTCCATGAATGAGGATTACATTGAAAATATTGCTTTCGACCATATGCTCTAAGAAAATATTAGAAATGTTGGAATGTTCCGACAATACTAAAAAGTCTCCAGTCCTAGAAGATTTTGATAGAATTTGCGGGCCCTTTATGGCCATCCAGCCATTGGTTATATAAGAGTAGCCCTGATTTTCCTTGAAGTGTTGTCTTTGATAGCAGGCTCGCTTCTCTATTATACTCATGGGAAGAGTGTGAGAAAGATAGTTTCTTGAAGTAGCGGAGAAGTGATTTGATTCTATCTTTCCAGGCCAAGAGGGTGATGATATTTAGCTTCCCTTTGGTGATTTAGCCAATCAATAATAACCCTGGAGTCTCCAATCAAGTGAAGGTTTTCTATGTGAAGTCTAGAAGCTAAGTGAAGTGTGGCCCAGGCACTCATAAGTTGTTCCCTTGTGTTGGTGTCTGGGCCGCATCAGAGAGTCCATTTAATGATAGAGTTTGTATTTTTCTTTATCACTCCACCTACAACACATAAAGATCTATTTTGTCAGGCCATGTCGTCAAACCATCCTGTTGGAGAGTCAATTGTGAAGAGTGGTTGGACTAGGATATTTTTTTTTTCAATGTTTGGATATATATTTTTCAAAGATTGAAACAGGTCAGGCACTTTAAATGCTACAGAAGAAATTGTAAGAGGCTTATCTTGAAATATTTTTAAATTCATGACCAACCAAATATGCCAATTGATAAGTGAAGGGAGTAATTTATAAGTTTTATCTTTCGATATACACTGATCGAGACAATTGGAGATGGAGGTCCCGTTACAAATGGTATTAATGTGGCTTTCCTATAGAATTTTATCCTAGACAAGTCGAGTGAAATGACAATGGGTGAATAGATGGTTGACTATCTCTGCATCTCTGTGGCAAATGTGGCACAAATTTGGGCCTATCCATCTTTTTTTTTTTAAGATTATCCCAGGTGGGGATTTTATTTTCGGCAGAGAGCCATGTAAAGAAGGGATTCTCATAGAAGACCCATAAGTGAAGAAGGATTTCAAGTGATGTTACATATTAGCCATGTCCATCAAAGTCATTTATAAGTGACTTATATACCTTTTGGGATCTCTTCAATCGCCATGGAATATTTCTTATTAGATATCAAATAAACACCATCGAGACAACTTGCAATGGGATTTCACAAGATGAAACCACCCACCTTTAACAGTGAAAAAAAATTTCAACAAGATGTTGAGACATAGTTGTTAAGGATAAAAATATATCTCCAAATCTATAATTACTTAGAGAACTAGGAAATCATGATTGATACTTCTCTATGGATCACCAAAGGTTCTCTCCATAATGTGGGTGGAAGATGATGAAATAAACTCCAAAATCCACAAAAAAATTTAAAAACAAAATTACATATAATAAAAGTTTGTGTTTAATATGAATTCTTGAGTCCCTAAGTTTGTGTTTTGTATGAATTCCGGAGTCCCTTTTTCCAGCTGAAAATTAGCACAATTATATTAATATAATATAATTTTTGCATCCCTTATAATCATAAGTTATAAGTCTAACTTGACCATCCAATCTGTCATACATGATTTACAAAAAGGTTACTTTTTTTCCACCGCTATAACCTTCAGAATACTCTGAAAATACATCCAAAAGATAAGATAAATATTGCCAAAAAAGACAAATAGAGGACAAAAGATCCAGAGCGCTGATATCTCCTCAAAAATGTTCCTGCTAGTCTCCTCCCAACAAAACAAAAGATCAAGGGCTGACCCAGATGTGCAAATATAGGTTTATTAATATATATTTATATCTCAAAGTGGGCCTGTCGATTCTCTAGTCCACAGTTGGAGAGAAATAATACCTTCAGGTGCTAGTAATGCCTTCTTTGATACCATGTCCACTTCCTTGTTATATTCTCAAAAGATGTGAAAAAACTGAATAGTCAAAAACCTGTTAACCAACATAATTGTTCTATGTTTCCATCCTTCTAATGAAGTCACCTGTAGAGCACTTTTGCGATTTAGCCAATCTATGATTATCTTTGAGTCGCCCAGGATTTGGATCTTGTGAATAGTTAAATGATCAGCTAAAAAAAGGGTTTCCCACACACCCAATAGCTCGGCCTTTGTGTTAGTCCCTTTACCGAAATTGAAATACCACTTATAAACTTTGGTAGATGATAATTTGATGATACCTCCCACACCGCTACATGTACCATTGTCCTGGGCAGTGCCATCAAAACAGGCCAAAGGAAATTCAATTGGGAAGTCGGGATTGTTTCTTCGAATAGTAGAGGTAGTCAATCTATTCTTGGGATTCTGTAATGCCCCCATCACTTTGATGAAAACCGCTTGAACTAATGGCGACTTTCCTTCAAATATCATTGCATTCCTTTCGAGCCAAATGTGTCAAACGATAAGGGAAACAAGACTTGCTAAGTTAGTCTTATTTTCCATCCAATTAGTAAGGCAAGCATCAAGATTTACACCTTCCCACTTATCTCTAATATTTTTAATGGAGCTAATTTTTTGCCAAATCGATTTGGTGAAATTACATTGTATGAACAAGTGTGCATT